>CM028354.1:9514609-9779962 GCA_016618105.1 Dendrobium huoshanense
TGTATGGAAGAAGTCGGATCAAATCCCCTTATGATTGATCATCTAGGGATTTAGATATAATGTAAATTATGTATTTCTTGAATCATGGATAAAGAAGATAGATTCTTTATTAGTTTTTTTATCCTTTTGCATGAGTAAACAATATCAGAACAAAGCAAATATCACATTACAACACTATAAAAGATAATACAATAGTTCTCTAGTATAACGTAGGGATATAATTGCTATAAGAGTTTTACCACACTCAATACAAAGAAAAGACATATGTGGACTATACAATAACTTGGGAGAGAACACATAACATAAGACAAATAGTACTATCATCACCTATTGATAATACATGTGAAGGTTTTCAACATTCCAAGTTTGAGAGAGAATCTTCCCATTAGCATCCTTTGGTTTGAATGTGTCAGGCTTGACCATGGCTGCCACCAAAAAAGGAATTTCCAGAGAGGAGCGAGTTTGTTGCGTTGAGGGTCCTTTGTAGTTGCCTCGATGTTGCGTAGAATTAGATCCTAGATTGAGATACATTAAGATTTCACCCTCCAGTTGTATTAATGGGTAACTCTTTGGTGATATGCATCGACTAGAAGTGAGGCTATATCTCTAGCTTATGAGAGGAGATCCAAGTTGTTTCTGAGCTTCTCCTTATTATTACTGAAGTTGAAAGTTTGTACTTTATTGCTTGGAACTCTATTATCAACTAGTATGATTTCTTCCGTATCGAAGCATATATTATATGGGGTTTCTTCTGTAGGAGTTTTGGTGGTGCTTCAATAACTATGTGGACTAGCTGAATATGAAAATCCTTATAGAAATATGTAAATACTTTTTCTAGTAAATTGTGTCCTATTATTGGTGATGACCTTTGTAGGAATGCCAAAATGGCAGATTATATTCTTCTATATGAATTGTTTGGCATTAATTATAGTAATTTTTGTCAAACATTCTGCCTCTACCCATTTGTGAAGTAATCTATAGCTAAGATGATGAAGTTTTGTCTTCTAGTGACTATAGGGAAGAGTCCCATTATACCAATTCCATATTGGGTGAAATGCTAGGGGCTCTTAAGTGATGCAAGCTCCAAAGCAGGTATATGGGTGAGATTGGAATGCAATTAACAATTTTCACACTTTTGAGTGAACTCAAGTGCATCATATTTCATTATAGGGCAATAGAATCCCTGCCTTATTAACTTATAGGCTAATATTTTCCTCCCATATGTTCTCCACATACTTCTGAATGGACTTCTCAGAGTGCGTAATCAGCTTCTAAAGGTGAAAGACATTTGATTTATTGTCCAATAAAGGCTCATTTATACAACTCGTCACCAATAATAGTGAAATTTGATGCTTGTCTCTAAAGGTGTGTTATAGCTATGGGGTCTTCAGACAGCACTCCATCTTATATGAAGGGCAATATGTGATCGATCCAAGAAACTTCTCTTTGTTCATCAATTTATTATATGACCCATGGACCTTGGATACTTGGAAAGCATATCTCTTCGATACGCTTCATGTTATAGACATCTCAAGTTATTGCTATAGCAAGTTTAGAAAAAGCATATGCTTGTGCATTTTTCCCTCGGAGGCTATGAAGATCTGATGCTCTTTTATACGGGCTAAGAGCGACTTTACAATGTTGTAGTATTGGGCTAGTTGCGGGTTGTAGATCTTAAACTCCCCCTCCACCTGAGAGGTGAGTAATTATGAATCAGTGTGGACTACCAAATTCTTCACCTTATAATTGATTTTTAGCCTCAGTTTGGCAATAAGGGCCTCATACTCTACTATGTTATTCATTGCAGGGAATTTAAGTCATAGCCCGTACTCCAGGGTAACTTGCTGTGGAGAGATCAATAAAATTTTTGCTATAGTGCTAGAACTTCTTGAACATATAATACCCAACATGGGGGAGAGGCAGAAGCACTAGGTGACTTGTTATATATGAGGATGGTGCATTCAACTTCAAAATCTGTAAGTGCTTGAGATTTTATTTCGAGCCTACGTAGATAGTGGATGTCAAACTCTCTCAGTTCTATAAACCATTTGATGAGCCTTCCAGATCCTTCTGGCTTTTACAAGATACTTCTCAATGATAGATTTGTGTGGACTCCAATTATATGGGCTTGAAAGTAAGGGTGTACTTTCTTAGCGGAGTAAATTAACACCATGGCTGTTTTTATCTGCTAGTGGATAACGTCCATCTATTTCAAATATTCTCTAATTGACATAATATATGGGGTGTTGTACATTTTTTTCTTCTCATACCAAGCTCAAACTGGTAGCTTGGGCAGAAACAACCATGTACATATACAACTTTTCTCCCGTTATTAGTTTAGAATGTAGTGGCAGATATGCCAAATGTTTTTGTAATTATACGAAGGCTTCTTGACATTCATCAGTTAATTAGAATCCTAAGCTATAGGAACCTCTCAGTATCTTGAAGAAGGACATATATTTATCTCTTAAATGGGCTAGAAAATGAAATAGTGCTAGAATCATTCCATTCTATCTCTAGACTTTCTTGATATTCTTCGGGGCCACCATGACTTTAGAGCCTTAATTTTTTCAGTATTGGCCTCAATTCCTCTGTGGGTTTCCATAAACCCTAATAAATTTCTAGAGGGGACTCTAAAAAGCAAACTTAGCTGGGTTGAGTTGCATGTTGTAGCGTCATAGTAGGTGGAAGCACTGTTCCAAGTTAGATATATGTTGAGATTTTTCAAGGCATTTCACTAGTATATCATCAACATATACTTCCCTAGTACACCCAATAAGATCTTTAAAAACTTTATTCATACAACACTGATATGTTGCTACGACATTTTAAGCCTGAATGGCATAACCAGATAACAATATAACCCTTATATATATCCAAAAAGCTATTACCTCCTGATTTGCAGGATCCATCTTTATTTGATTGTAGCCTGTATAGACATCCATAAAGCTCAACATTTATTTTTGGAGGAGATATCGACCAACTGATTAATACGAGGAATCAAAAAATTATCCTTTGGGTAGGCTTTATTGAGATATGTGTAGTATACACATATTCTCCAAGCTACAATTTCCTTATGTACATGGATGACATTCGCCAACGAAGTGGGGTAGTGCACTTTTAGTATAAATCCAGCTTCCAAAAGCTTATCAACTTCCTCCTCAATTACATGCTAACACATTATAGTTTCATTTCTTCTGGATTACTTGCTTGCACATCGGGTTGACTTTGATGGAGTGCACGATCACATCAGGGTCAATTTAAAACATATATGTCAGACTCCATACAAAAAACATACTGATTCCTTCGTAAAAAATTGATGTATTTTTTTTTCTTCTCCTCGTATAAGAGAAGAGAATTGATATGCATAATCCTTAAAGGGTGTTCTTCTGATAATGATACAATAATGAGGTCTTTTATAGGATAAGCCCTTTGACATATATACTTACTCCGGAGATCAAAATCCTCAATGCTCAGGGTAATTGATGGACATGGTTGAGCCTGCCTAAGATTGTAGGTTTGTGCTACTTATTGATCTTCACACTGACTCCTGCAATGGTAAGAAACTTCAATTTAAGGTGAGGGATAAAGGCGATAATCCCAAAGATTGATTGGAGTGGCCTTCCAAATATAGCATTGTAAGCCGAATTGGATTTTACTATAATGAACTGGATGGAGTGCGCAGTCTGTGGAGAAAATTCTCCAAGTATAACTAGGAGACTGATTGTCCCTTTCGCTCGTACTGGTTGATTGTGAAACCCATATAACAGACCTGCAGTAGGCTGAAATGTTTCTCTAGTGAGACCCATATTAAGAAAAAATGAGTAGAACAAGACATCCATGGAGCTTTCATTATCCACTAGAATTCTTTTGAAACTATAGCACGGGTCACGTATCCCCACATTAATCACAAGTAGATCTTAATGAAGGGATTTTACTCCATCCAAATTAGAATCGTTAAAAGTAATAGAATGATCGATATGAGATTTCTTTGGTGTCGGCTTTTCATATACAACCAATAAGATGTTATTAGATAATAAGAGGCCTCTTGCGATGGTCTCAATCTCACTAACTGGTAGACAATTATGCAACAGTTATATCAGTTGCTATTGATTTTTCCCCCTAGTGGGATAAGCTTGCTATCAAATAGGTGGATCTCGAATAAACTGTCGAAGATAATCTTGGTGGATAATCCTTTCAATTTCATCTTTGAGCTGCTTATAGGCTTCGGTAGTATGGCCACGATTACGATGAAAATGACAGTATTGATCTTGATTTATATTATTCAGCTTCAAAGGATTAGGCCACTTCACGGTCTTCTGATCTCGGATGGCCATTGTTGACCTCATTTTTCGAGGTCAATTTCCCCGAATTCAACTCTAGCACTTAGGTTTTCGTAGCCTAGAGTAGATGTCGCACCCATAGGATTTCACTTAAGTGGACACCTACTGACGTAGCATTGACTCGAACCTATCACTCGACTAGAATCAAAATAAAATTCAATCCAATTCTAATTCAACTTCAAATCAACTCGTTCTGAACCCAATGACACTGAATTCAACCCAATCCGAGCCCAAATAAGTTCGAATCAATAACTCAAAGCGCTGCCAGAAAATTCAAACCGCAATTTGAGTTAACAAATGGTCTCCGATTTTGATGAGCTTATACTCAAATCGAACGGCTCGCTGAGACGAATCCAACGAGCCCAAGATCGCTACATTCTGACATTATTAAGGCCTTTAAATGTCCAACGAATGGTCCACGGTCAAAGGGTTCAACAACAACCCATAACCACCCACTCTCCCTCTCCCTCAACCCAAAACCGCCCACTCTCCTCTCCCACAACCGACCTCCTCTCATCTCCCTCTCTAAAAAAAAAAAAATAGAACTCCTCCTTCCCATTCGCAAGGAACTCCAACACCCACTCTCCTCTCCTCTTCAAGTTACACGAAATCAGCCTCCTCTCCACACGAAGCCCCCTCCGTCGCTCCTACAGCAGTTGCACGCCGGCAATCTTCTAAATCTTGGGTATATCCTCTATATATTCATCTTCTTTCTTTTACTTTTAACAATTTTAATGATGTAAAAGTGATTTGAGAAAGTTTAATACTATCATTTTTTTTAAAAGGAGAAGAAAGTTTGTTAGATTAAAAATGTGAGAATTTTTCTTTTTGTTTTCTCTTATAGCAAAGAAAAGAATTTTCTTCCGTTGCTTAACTCAATCTTGTTTGAATTTTCAATGATTCATGAATGTATAAGCTATTAAATTGGAATGCATGCTTATTTCTCATTACATTTAGATGAAAACTAAATGCATTTCTTAAAAGATGTTATGAAAAGAAATCTAAAATAATCTGGTTAAAATTCATGGGTTTTCCTTTTCATTCAAAAGAGGATATTTGAGATAAAATTATGATGAGTTCATTTAGTTATAGTAATCGTAATTTATGTTTGGAAAGGTTTCTTTGATTGAAAATAATTTTTTAGAGATTAGAAGATGCATCGTTTGTTGTATATCTTTTATTCCTAACATCTAGTTAGTAATCTTATCTTGAGATCAGAAAAGAATAAAAGATATCAGTTCATATGTGAAATTTTGTTGGAAACTATGCATATGCTTCGTGATTAAATTATGAGAATAATATATTTCAAATGTAAGGTTGTAGGTTTTATGTTGGCAAGCTTTGCGATTTATAGAGAAAATGAAATTATCTAATTCCTCTTTTTTTTAATGTCAATTAGCACAATTGTTAAGATGAAACGAGTAAATGAAATGGTGTTTGGTGGTTGAAAGAGGTGTTTTCTTCTTCATATAATTATGTTATTTATTGTCAAAATTTCTTGTGTTTGTTGCATTAGTTTTAAAGAGAAAGTTCAATCAATTAGAAAACTTTAGTCAATAATTAACCTATATAGGACATATCAAAACCACACAACCTGTTGCACATACTTAGAATTGTTTGTTAAGACAACCGACTCTAGATTTAGGTTAGGGCGGTGTTTATTTCCTTACTGCATTGTGACAGGCTTTTTCTCGAGTTTTATTGCATGCTGGTTGTAAAATTATTGGTGTGTTTGTTTATTTATTTTTACTGCATTCTGTGTTGTGATTTGACTGACGATTAGATTACCCATAGGTTAAGAACGATCTGGTTGTTAACAAAATTTTATGTAGGTGGCCACACTTGTGCAGGACAGTAAAGGGGGCTAATTAATTAATAATTATATGAATGCTATAGGTGCTTCAGCTTCTTAGCCCTCAAATAAGGAGTGTGACCAAGTGTGGTTGTTGATTTAATTCAAAATGCAAACATATAACTGCTTGGGATGATTTTTATTATAAAGTGCTTAGGATAACCCTGCAGGTGGTCTAGATTTTCTTTTTCTTTCTGTGATGTTAATGTGAATGTAAATGTGATGTATTAAAAGTAAAAAATGTGAGAGTAATTTTTGAAAATGGGATATTACATCAGATCTGGAATCCAAAGAAAAGAGAATATACCTTAAAAGATTATTCTCTTTTATTTTAAAAGCCAAATTAGGATGATTCAATATCAAAATAGAAAAGAAAATACCCCTCTTAGGGATGAGTTTCTTTTCATTTGGATATCCAGAACCCAGTGGACCCGAGAAGCTCGTAGAAGAAGAAAAAACAGAACGAGAAGATTGAAGAAAGAAGACGAAGAAATAAAGATTCAAGGAACAGTATATCCCAGTTAAAAAATCACTTGCGTCATTCTTAGGATTAGAATACGGGTTTGTTGTTAGTGGTGCCCGGCCACTTTACTTTTCTGCAAAATCTGGGTGTAATATGGACATTGGACATTGGATATTATATTTTGGATTTATTAAATTTGATTGTATATATTGTTTGTGCAGTAACTTTTTTTAGGGCTCTTGCATGTCGTGTTTTGTTTTAGCTTGGATACGAATCGGAGTGCTTTTTTTTGTAAGAGTACTCTTAAAATTCTTCTACTTGTAATTTTAATAAAAACTTTTAAGCTCACATAGTAACTCTAACGATCTAAGAAGTAAGCTCGGGACCGCCGAGAGTCAGCATAATCATATTAATACTTTCTCTTCCTTGTTAGGCACCTCCCCGCCTGCGGGTTCTGGCAGACCACTTGACCTATGAGGGTGCAGTTCTGTCAAGGGGAAGTTGTACAATCTCTAGGGAAAAACCTATTTTCTAAGCCTAATTTTAAAATTGCTTCATATTTATTTTATGCATTCGAGTCAATTAGCATGCATTGCATTAGATATAGATTAAAAAGAGTCTAAAATATTAATTGCATTTTTAGGCATAACTCACCCTACATAAGTTAAGGGGCCAATTAGGAACTGTCTTAGATGTCGGCCCCCAATTCATTAAAACTTAAACAACGTCCATACCCATCTTTCATAAGAGACTGGACAAATGGTTTTAAAGCGCCAAGGTGGTTAGGTGGCTCCCCAATCCAGGCTGGTATAAGTCCAGATTTGCACTTCATTAGTTAGGTTCGGGTAACTATTTTATAGTACCCAAATTAGATTTAGGTTCTGAGACAGATTCTTTTTAGATCTTAAGTCCTCGCCCTCCGGGAATATAATCCCAAATTTCTAATAAAAATATCAACTTAAACATAAAATTTCTCTCTTAAAATGTAAAGCCCAACATAGGATAGACTGAGGTTGCCTCTGAGCTTCTCAAAATCCGGCTCATCCTACTTTTTCTCCTTTGACTCGCTAATAAATGTTCAATATTGAGCTTTCTCCTTGAAAAATCTTTACTTATGTTCCTTGTCTTCTACTTTGTAGTCAAAAGGGTATGAAATCACTGCTTTAATCGAGAGTTTTCTTAGGAACATTCCTCATAGGATGTAATTAACTATAGGAGCTTGCTCCTATAGGGATTTGAGAACCCCAGGCTAAAATAAACCTTATTTTATTTATATAAAACAAGGGAAAAATCTTCGATAATGCAGATGTCTTTAAAACTTTATTTCTAATTTTAAATATATTTGTATGATGTTATTATTATTATCTTTTCAGATAATATAATATCCTGCTTATTATATTCAATTTTGAAAATGATGAATTTTATAAAATCTATTCTTGTTTTGGATGTCTTGAAGAATGTTATGTTTGTCTTTAAAGATGATATAATATTCTCCTTGTTATATCTATTTAAAAAAATGGATAAACTTTTTTCAAAAAACTTATTTATTTTTAAACATATTCTATAGAATTTTATATTCATCTTTCGAGATGATATGTTTTTCTTTGAACTATGTTTAATCATTGAAATATATCTTTTTAAAACCCTATTTTAATATTGAATCCATTGTAGAATACTGTGTCAATCTCTTGAGATTGTACTTTATTCTCAATGCAGTATTCAATTACAAAATAGGAGAAATTAAAATCTGCGTGGTGATACACAATTTTTCCCACCAAGGTTTTTCTGGCGACTCCGCTGGGAATCAATCCTCTCTCCATCTTTAGCAGTGTTTTATACCCTTTAATCTGTAGTATACTTGTGCTTGTCATAGGTTATAACTACCTTTCTTCCGACGGTTCTTTTATTCATTTCATTCTTGAATAATTTGGCCGGTATCTAAAAAATTTTAGAGGTTTTATTTTGGACCCCATTAGAAAATTAACGGGAACTCCTTTGTATGATCTTTTTGTAAAGAAAATTCCCGTGCTAATTCGAATGTTGTAGTTAAATTTTTCTTGTAGCTTGATGTTTGACTTAGCACTGGGTTCAAAATCTCTTTGCCTAATATTTAGTAATATGTGCAGGTACTTCTTTTAGTAACTTAATGTATTATTTGGATTAGGTCCAAAAACTTTTAAGTCTTCAAAATTTTAAACTTCTTCGTGTCCTAGCCAATATGTTGCAGTTATATATTTTTGTAACTCAATATGTGGCAGGACAAATCTTAAGACAATATGAGCTTTTAAATCAAAGTTTTCTCCTTATCTAAACCAACATATTATAGTTATATATTTTTATAGCTTAATATGTGTGGTAGGACAGGATCTAAAAGCTCAAACCTTCAAATCAAAACTTTCTACTTGTCCTACTAAAATATTGTAATTATATGTCCTTTGTAGCTTGATATGTTTTCTAGGACAGGGTCCATAATCTGATATATGCAAGATTTTCAAGATTAAAGTTAATTTACATTGAGAAAAGTTTGAAGGTTCGAATACAAGTTAAGCTTATAAAAATAATTTTTCTTAGAGAAAATAGCAGGTTGATTTTTTTTTAAAGAAATTTACCTCTATCTTCCTTAAATTGTAATTAAAACTTCATTGTGGTTGACTCCTCTAAACATTTAAAGAATAAGACCAATGGTTATCAATGAAAAAAATAAAAAGTGTGTTCCCTCCCTCCCTCCACTTGGGTAGATTAACGCTTTAGACGAAGATATATTAATCTCATTTTCTTTTAAAACCTCAAAGCCTAAAAAAATTCAGCTAGTTTTACTAGGTTTCTAGTAATCGTCTAAATTAAATTTAATTATATTTTCAAATTTTCTATTCAACCATATTATAATTTTTCTAAATTTAGAAATGTGTAATTATCGGTTGATGTGTTGAAGTTTGAAAATCATTATGAATCATATCATCTTTAACCTTATTGTAGGTTAAAGTTTAATATGCCTATAAATTCTATTTCCTAAGAGTACTACATGGATACGACAATTTATCCTCTACCATGTGGTTTAACTCTGATAAAATATGGATCTTAAGGCATGCGATGAAGATAAATAGACAAGTTATATAAAAGCTTTTGCTCATCATATGCTGTTTTCTCTTATGGTGATATTTTATAAATCAAATATTAGCTAAGTTTATTCTTAGCTTTATTATTCCATTTGAGAAAACTCATGAACAATTCTTATTACGATTGATCATCTTAAATTTCATTCGAGTCAAAAACTTAGGACAATTCAAGTTTCTTTATTAAGGTTAACCCATGATATGGTTAAGATTCCATTTATCATGTGGCTTTCTCTCAAAATTAATTAACACATCTTGAATTGATACTAAGTTTGTCAATTTCATAACATCTTTGACAGTTTCCTTCTTCAGTAATAAAATAAATAAATAAATTAATAACATATTTGGGTTCACCCATTATGATATCCATAAATAACTTCTTTTTAATTAAGATTTATGTCAAATTGAAATTGAAGGAGGTGGAAGTTTTATTCATCTTTTTATTGTTATACATCTCATAATCATCTTACGAGTTGATGAACTTATATTATAATTATCTCAACTAAGTTGTCTATTCATACTATAAGGATCGGGTTCAATTTGTAAATCAATATTCCTTGTATAAGAGTGTTATTTTTTTTTAACTCTTATACTTGGAAGATGATTTTACAACTGAAATAATCTTTTCAAGATTTAAATAAAGGAAGCCTCTAAAAAAAATAGGTGAAGAAGGAAAAAAAAAGAAAAAAAAAAAGAAACACATTCATTAAATGTGTAGCAAAAAAAAAAAAAAAAAAGAGAGGCTTCCCTTTTCAAATCTTAAATACATAGGACCTATTCATCCTTTAGTTTTTTTAACACTTGACTTTGAGAATTTAAAATTTTGGTTCATCACCAAGTATTGATGTTTTATTAGATGTAAAATATATATAATCTAAAAAATTTAGAAATATTAGATTTCTACCTCTGCTTTAATTCTCTTTGGATATAGTTCTTAATTAAAAAAGAATGAAAAGATAAGAAGGAAACCCAAATTTTGCTTGTAGGGAGCTTTGATTTAGGTTAACAAAATCTAATTCTTGAGACCTCTCTAATTGGAAATTTGAGTAGGTCTGTTCATATCTTTAAATCATTATCAAGAAAAATCACACAGATGATCAATCTAAATGGAATTATAATGGTGCTGGTTGTGCATTATTGGATTTCACATATCTAATCTAATTGAGATGCATAAACAAACCATTATCCAAATATCTTTAACTCTTTTTTGAACATCTTCTAATTTGAATGAGATTCTAGACAGGATCCTGATACTGGATGATCTATAGTGATATTTGTGGATATAAAAATCACTTTCTTTAGATTCAAATTTTTGAAACTAAACTAAGGGACATCCCTTAGTTGGTTCTGAGATGATTGTCTAATGTTCTCATTCACTATTGAATAACTATAACTTTTAAATTTAAATATATTATTGACTGAACTAGGATGTTAGAACATGAGGGGTTCTATCCTTAGTGATGTCAATGATACCTTTGTTTGAATCTTTGTCAAACTTCAAAACAAAATCAAGCTACAATTTGACTAAGTCCATAATTGACTAATCTTGGATGTTAGAATTGGAAGGATTCTATTCCTGATAAAGTCTATGGTAACTTCGTCAAATAGATATAAAATTCAATTCAAAGTATATCTTCAGCTTATTATAAACTAGAATCGGATGTTAGAGTCTAAACAACTCTATTTCTATAGCATTGAAATTCAAAATATTTGAAACTACAAGTTTCTTTGAAAGAAAGTTGTTAAGTTTTGACTATTTGATTAAAATTCATTTTGATTATATTCAAATTATAATTTAGGAGGAGTCAACCCATCTTTCGTTGAGTTTTTGAATCTTTTCCCATGTCTTTTTCATTGGGTGAAGATGATTAAAACTTAAGCAATCATAGTTAAAGATTATAAGAAAATTATCAAATAAAAAAAAATAAAGCTTTTAATTTTTGATGAAAATCAAACTTTTCTCAATCATTATGAGTATTTGATATTCCTTAGTGTTTTCACTATAAAGGATGCTCAAATATACTCATTGTTCTATAACAACTCATGCAAAAGTTAAATTTTTTTTTTAAAGGAAAATTTTATCATGTTGCATTTAGTTCTCTTAGAACATGCAAATGAGAACTCTAGAAAATTCATATGATTTTCTTTGAGTTATTATAGACAAATTCAATCATAGAATCAATCTTTAATCAAAATCTTGCATTTCTCCTTTGGTGGTCGAGATGCTTTGTTAAATCTTTACTTATCAAAGATGATCAAACTACTCCCCTTTTGTTTTCCTCACATATGATGATCCAATATAAAAACATAATCCCTAGTGGATTATTTGTAAGTTATAAAGATCATTTATAATGAAGGATATAACAAAATTTTAATCGAAAGATTTTCAAGTCTATCAATCTTCAAAATGTTTTCCAGTCCCTTCTAGAAAATGACATATATAAAAGCTTATGATCTCTAGTTATTCATTTGTAAGTTGTCAATGTCATTTGTGGTTGAGGGAAAAGATTCAAATCTTTAAAGAAATCAACTTTACTTTAAAAATTCACTACCCTGAAATCAGTCTTTAGGTCTAAGTCCGATTTTACGGCATCCTACTAACTTTCTGGCTTAAGTGCAGCCAATCCAGTTTAAATCAGTCTTTAGGTCAAAGTCCGCTTTTACGGCATCCTACTGACTTTCTGGCTTAAGTCCGCTCTTACGGCAGCCAATCCTAATTAAATCCGTCTTTAGGTCTAAGTCCGCTTTTACGGCATCCTATTGACTTTCTGGCTTAAGTCCGCTCTTACGGCAGCCAAACTAGTTTAAATCAGTCTTTAGGTCTAAGTCCGCTTTTACGGCATCCTACTGGCTTTCTGGCTTAAGTTCGCTCTTACGACAGCCATTCAATCTTAAATCAATCTTTAGGTCTAAGTCCGCTTTTACGGCATCCTACTGGCTTTCTGGCTTAAGTCCGCTCTTACGACAGCCAATTCAATCTTAAATCAGTCATTAGGTTTAAGTCCGCTTTTACGGCATCCTACTGACTTTCTAGCTTAAGTCCGATCTTACGGCAGCCAATTCAATCTTAAATCAATCTTTAGGTTTAAGTCCGCTTTTATGACATCCTACTGGCTTTTTGGCTTAAGTCCGCTTTTACGGCAACCAACTCAATCTTAAATAAGTCTTTAGGTCTAAGTTCGCTTTTACGGCATCCTGCTGACTTTCTGGCTTAAGTCCGCTCTTACGGCAGCCAATCCAGTTTAAATCAGTCCTTAGGTCTAAGTCCGCTTTTACGACATCCTACTGCCTTTCTGGCTTAAGTCCGCTCTTACGGCAATCAACTCATAAATCCGTCTTTAGGTATAAGTCCTCCTATGACATCCTATTGACATCTTTGAAGTTAGGAGTAAGCATCCCTAGTGGCATCCTAATCTTCGTCCCGAGGAGAAGTATAAGCATCCCTAGCGGCATCTTCTCTTCATTAAATCTTAAATCTTAAATCTTAAATCGATCCTCTAAGGTTAGGTGTGAGTCCCCACACTTAGGCATCCTTTCCTTACGATCATCCGCTAGAGTTGGAGATCGCCCCTCGTGGCACCATCCTAGTATAAAATTTAAATTTTTAAACCTTCCAAGATTAGATACAATCTTTTCCATAGGTTGCTTTCTTTTCTTAGAAGACGCCCTTTAGTTCGTTGAGTTAGGTGTAAGTGCCCCCTTGGTGGCTTCCTTTCTCTTGGACTAGAAAGAAGACTCTAGTCTTACCAAAATCATTTTCGAAATAAAATCACATCAACTCTTACATTCCTACCAAACTATATTCAACTTTTCTATATCTTGGCTTTATTAAATGATACTAATCTCCTTAGTTGTTATTTACTAAAGCCATCAATACTGACATCAAAACTTCAAAATCACTGAATCAACTCAAATTTCTGTCAACTTTCATTTTGATTATCTATCAAAATTCAAAATCTTTTCAATTCATATATTCAGATCTTCAACTTCAACTCTGGATCTAGTTGATCGTTTCGGTCAATGCCAATACGCACGATAAACTTTGGCAAGTTTATCATGCCTATTGGGGGTCCATTTGTTGATCTCATTTTTCGAGGTCAATTTCCCCGAATTCAACTCTAGCACTTAGGTTTTCGTAGCCTAGAGTAGATGTCGCACCCATAGGATTTCACTTAAGTGGACGCCTACTGACGTAGCATTGACTCGAACCTATCACTTGACTAGAATCAAAATAAAATTCAATCCAATTCTAATTCAACTTCAAATCAACTCGTTCCGAACCCAATGACACCGAATTCAACCCAATCCGAGCCCAAATGAGTTCGAATCAATAACTCAAAGCGCTGCCGGAAGGTTCAAACCGTAATTTGAGTTACCAAATGGTCTCGGATTTTGACGAGCTTATACTCGAATCGAACGGCTCGACGAGACGAATCCAACGAGCCCAATATCGCTACATTATGACATTATTAAGGCCTTTAAATGTCCAACGAATGGTACACGGTCAAAGGGTTCAACAACAACCCATAACCACCCACTCTCCCTCTCCCTCAACCCAAAACCGCCCACTCTCCTCTCCCACAACCGACATCCTCTCATATCCCTCTCTAAAAAAAAAACAGAACTCCTCCTTCCCATTCGCAAGGAACTCCAACACCCACTCTCCTCTCCTCTTCAAGTTACACGAAATCAGCCTCCTCTCCACATGAAGCCCCCTCCGTCGCTTCTACAGCAGTTGCACGCCGGCAATCTTCTAAATTTTGGGTATATCCTCTACATATGCATCTTCTTTCTTTTACTTTTAACAATTTTAATGATGTAAAAGTGATTTGAGAAAGTTTAATACTATCATTTTTTTAAAAGGAGAAGAAAGTTGGTTAGATTAAAAATGTGAGAATTTTTCTTTTTTGTTTTCTCTTATAGCAAAGAGAAGAATTTTCTTCCGTTGCTTAACTCAGTCTTGTTTGGATTTTCAATGATTCATGAATGTATAAGCTATTAAATTGGAATGCATGCTTATTTCTCATTACATTTAGATGAAGACTAAATGCATTTCTTAAAAGATGTTATGAAAAGAAATCTAAAAGAATATGGTTAAAATTCATGGGTTTTCCTTTTCATTCAAAAGAGGATATTTGAGATAAAAATATGATGAGTTCATTTAGTTATAGTAATCGTTAATTTATGTTTGGAAAGGTTTCTTTGATTGAAAATAATTTTTTAGAGATTAGAAGATGCATCGTTTGTTGTATATCTTTTATTCCTAACATCTAGTTAGTAATCTTATCTTGAGATTAGAAAAGAATAAAAGATATCAGTTCATATGTGAAATTTTGTTGGAAACTATGCATATGCTTCGTGATTAAATTATGAGTATATTTCAAATGTAAGGTTGTAGACTTTATGTTGGCAAGCTTTGCGATTTATAGAGAAAATGAAATTATCTAATTCCTCTTTCTTTTAATGTCAATTAGCACAATTGTTAAGATGAAACGAGTAAATGAAATGGTGTTTGGTGGTTGAAATAGGTGTTTTCTTCTTCATATAATTATGTTATTTATTGTCAAAATTTCTTGTGTTTGTTTCATTAGTTTTAAAGAGAAAGTTCAATGGTTGCATTGGTAGTATACTTTAAGTTTTGAAAATACAATTTTGTTGAAATTGTTTTCTTTTATTAAACTTTGTATAGATATTTAAGTGGAGACATGGTTTAAGCAATTTGCATATTCTCATACGATGATTTGAAAGAGAAGTTATAGGTACTTTTAGAATAACATGGGTTATATATATATATTGCAAATTTTGATATATACTATATCTATGCAAAAGAAAGTTTTGATAACCTGTTTTACACATTTCTAATAAAAGTTGTCTTATGTTATGTTTGGGAAAGAGAGGTAATAGAGCCTTGTTGTATATGCATGAAAAGAAATAAATATTTGGTAAGTAAAAAGTATGTATATTAAAAAGGTTAAAAAAAAATGAAATGTTTTGAAAAGTGCTTGTGTTAAAAGAGAGGTGCGTGTTACTTTGAAAGGTGAATTGTAACAAATTTTTAGGAATGAGAATTTTGTACATTTTATAAAGGTGAAAAACAAGTGGTTTGATTTAGAAAAATATTTTATATGTTTTAAAGAGTAGATAAGTGTATGCATGTGTATGTTTGAAAGATGAGATATTTTGATAAATGTATTTTCAAAAAAGGTGAATTTTATGGTTCTTTGGAAAAATGACACATATATGTTTTGAAAGGTGAATCATGTATAAGTTGAAAAGTGAAATGTATATATAAGTTTAAAAGTGAGAGTAAAGCATTTTTTTTGGAATGTTTGTGTTTTTTAAAAATGTGTGATGTTGAAAGGTGGAATTTGTGTGAGTTTTGGAAAAGGAAGTATATGTATATTAGAGAGAGTATTAGCTAAATGTCTATTAGAAAGTGAAAGTGTTGAAAAATAAGAAATCTCTTTTCCTCTCTACCTCTTTCTTCTTTTTTCCCTTTCTTGTGCCTCGGGATAAAAATTGGAAAGGTATACAATATGAGTTCAAAGGTGGAATGTTCAAAAGCAAAATTAACAAAGCCAGTGTTCAAGCCCGAAGAAAGGTACATCTTTATTTTCAATAAATTTCAATTATTTTATTATTATTTATTAAATGTGCTTTCTAATTCTCTGTTTTCTTTTCTTTATTGGCATAAACTGCGAGGAATGGTACCGGTCGTGGGAATAAAAGGACAATGAGCTAATGACGTCAGTCACCTCTATCCAGTCAGGTAGAGGTGTTACGGGCGGAACCACCGGGTCGTAGCCCCGGGTGACTGTGAGTATTCTAAACTTAGAAAATCTTTAGGGGCCTCTTGATGTGGTGTGCGTGAATCCTTCCTTTAGGTCCATGTAGTAACTTCAATTTTATTAGGATTTCTTTTATTTTATTTTAGATCCCTAAATTCCTTTTACACACGCGCAAAGTCCTAAGGGTTAGTAATAATAAAAATTTCACCCTATACAACAGTAGTGACACTTAAGGACAAAAATTAAGGACTGAGTCTTAGAAAACTTAGACTTATGATGCATGCACACTTTAGGATAGAAACATATAACATAGAAAACTTTGTGACACCTCACCCTAGAATTAGTGAACATTTTTAAATTAAAATTCAATCAATTAGAAAACTTTAGTCAATAATTAACCTATATAGGACATATCAAAACCACACAACCTGTTGCACATACTTAGAATTGTTTGTTAGGACAACCGACTCTAGATTTAGGTTAGGCGGTGTTTATTTCCTTACTGCATTGTGACAGGCTTTTTCTTGAGTTTTATTGCATGCTGGTTGTAAAATTGTTGGTGTGTTTGTTTATTTATTTTTACTGCATTCTGTGTTGTGATTTGACTGACAATTAGATTACCCATAGGTTAGGAACGATCTGGTTATTAACAAAATTTTATGTATGTGGCAACACTTGTGTAGGACAGTAAAGGGGGATAATTAATTAATAATTATATAAATGCTACAGGTGCTTCAGCTTCTTAGCCCCCAAATAAGGAGTGTGACCAAGTGTGGCTGGTTGATTTAATTCAAAATGCAAACATATAACTGCTTGGGATGATTTTTATTATAAACTGCTTAGGATAACCCTGCAGGTGGTTTAGATTTTCTTTTTCTTTCTGTGATGTTAATGTGAATGTAAATGTGATGTATTAAAAGTAAAAAATGTGAGAGTGATTTTTGAAAATGGGATATTACATCCGATCTGGAATCCAAAGAAAGGAGAATATACCTTAAATGATTATTCTCTTTTATTTGGAAAGCCAAATTAGGATGATTCAATATCAAAATAGAAAAGAAAATACCCCTCTTAGGGATGAGTTTCTTTTCATTTGGATATCCAGAACCTGGTGGACCCGAGAAGCTCGTAGAAGAAGAAAAGACAGAATGAGAAGATTGAAGAAAGAAGACGAAGAAATAAAGATTCAAGGAGCAATATATCCCAGTTCAAAAATCACTTGCATTATTCTTAGGATTAGAATCCGGGTTTGTTGTTAGTGGTGCCCGGCCACTTTACTTTTCTGCAAATTCTGGGTGTAATATGGACATTGGACATTGGATATTATATTTTGGATTTATTAAATTTGATTGTTTATATTATTTGTGCGGTAGCTTTTTTTAGGGCTCTTGCATTCCGTGTTTTGTTTTAGCTTGGATACGAATCGGAGTGCTTTTTTCGTAAGGGTACGCTTAAAATTCTTCTACTTGTAATTTTAATAAAAAACTTTAGGTTTTACATAGTAACTCTAACGATCTAAGAAGTAAGCTCGGGACCGCTGAGAGTCAGCATAATCAAATTAATACTTTCTCTTCCTTGTTAGGCACCTCCCCGCTTGCAGGTTCTGACAGACCACTTGACCTATGAGGGTGCAGTTCTGTCACGGGGAAGTTGTGCAATCTCTAGGGAAAAACCTATTTTCTAAGCCTAATTTTAAAATTGCTTCATATTCATTTTATGCATTCGAGTCAATTAGCATGCATTGCATTAGAAATAAATTAAAAAGAGTCTAAAATATTAATTGCATTTTTAGGCATAACTCACCCTACATAAGTTAAAGGGCCAATTAGGAACTGTCTTAGATGTCTGTCCCCAATTCATTAAAAGTTAAACAACGTCCCTACCCATCTTTCATAAGAGACTGGACACATGGTTTTAAAGCGCCTAGGTGGTTAGCTGGCTCCCTAATCCAGGCCGAGATAAGTCAAGATTTGCACTTCATTAGTTAGGTTCGGGTCACTATTTTATAGTACCCAAATTAGATTTAGGTTCTAAGGCAGATTCTTTTTAGATCTTAAGTCCTCGCCCTCCGGGAATATAATCCCAAATTTCTAATAAAAAATATCAACTTAAACATAAAATTTCTCTCTTAAAATGTAAAGCCCAACATAAGATAGACTGAGGTTGCCTCTGAGCTTCTCAGAACCTGGCTCCTCATACTTTTTCTCCTTTGACTCGCTAATAAATGTTCAATATTGAGCTTTCTCCTTGAAAATCTTTACTTCTGTTCCTTGTCTTCTACTTTGTAATCAAAAGGGTATGAAATCACTGCTTTAATCGAGAGTTTTCTTAGGAACATTCCTCTTAGGATATAATTAACTATAGGAGCTTGCTCCTATAGGGATTTGAGAACCCCAGACTAAAATAAACCTTATTTTATTTATATAAAATAAAGGAAAAATCTTTGGTAATGCAGATGTCTTTAAAACTTCATTTTTAATTTTAAATATATTTGTAGGATGTTATTATTATTATCTTTTCAAATAATATAATATCCTGCTTATTATATTCAATTTTGAAAATGATGAATTTTATAAAATCTATTCTTGTTTTGGATGTCTTGAAGAATGTTATGTTCGTCTTTTAAGATGATATAATATTCTCCTTGTTATATCTAAATAAAAGAATGGATATACTTTTTTCAAAAAACTTATTTCTATTTTTAAACATATTCTATAGAATTTTATATTCATTTTTCGAGATGATATGTTATTCTTTGAACTATGTTTAATCATAGAAATATATCTTTTTAAAACCCTATTTTGATATTGAATCCATTGTAGAATACTGTGTCAATCTCTTGAGATTGTACTTTATTCTCAATGCAGTATTCGATTACAAAATAGGAGAAATCAAAATCTGCGTGGTGACACACAATTTTTCTCACCAGCCATCAACACATTTGATAGAGATACATTCATTGGTGTATACTCCTTCTCCTGTCGAGGTTCCCGTAATGGCATTAGAGGCCTAGGAGGCAAATTATTCTTCCCTTATTTCTTTTATTGTGATAATGAATTATCTATCACAAGTGCACTTTTATGCTTTCCAATTATTTTCTCAAATTGCTTTTTGTAAACATTTATGACTTCATCTATAGAGATTTATACCTCTATGTGATGGATTAGGTCGGTATATGAATGAACCATGTCTCACTTGAGTGCTAAATAAAAGGGGCAAGAACGGAGGCCTCCAAGAAAGACTCCTCTCAGCAATTCAAGATTTACTAATGGAATTTATTGAGCCTCAGTGGTAAATCATTGAAATACTCCTTTTAGCGATTCTCCTTTATTTTGGAGGATCCTGGAGAGGTGAGAAAAATCCTTAGCAATTCTTCGATTGATAATGAATTGTTTGACGAACAATTTGACTAATTTGATAAAAGTTGGGATCATTCTAATTATAAGTAAATAAAACCACATTTGAGCTTATCCTTTAAGGGTAGCAGAAAAAACCTAGTAGATGAGTGCATTTGAGGCTCGTTGGATATGCATGATGGTTTTATAGTGATTGTTACCTTCATTAGGGTTCGATGTCTCATCCTAGGAGTCAGTGCTCGGTAGTTTCAATCCTGTCAGAATGGGATGTTGAAGAATGACTTCAGTCATGGGCGATGACTCTTGGAAGTCCCATTAACGAAGAGGTTGTCTTACACCTCCCACGAGATACTCTTCTCAGACTTAATCTTCATAGTTCATGTTGTAGGACATTATGAGGGATCTCAACAATGTTCAATCAAACCAAGTCTTCAGGGGTGTCCGGAGGAATGGAGGTTGCCCACTTGTATGTGAAGGATGGGTAGAACTTATAGTGTCAGTAAGTTTGTTATCTTGATGTGATTGAAGATGCCTCCTTGGCAGAGGAAGAGGGATCTCTACATGAAGATGTTTCAATTGTTCCTCTTCGGCCAGTGGTGGATCTTGAGGGAGAAGAACATCCTCTTATGCTGCTAGCGCCAGTTGTCGGGTCTCTTCAAGAGTTGAAGGATCTCATTTTGAGATTCTTCCTTCTTTCAGATACATTCTTCTAGGGAAGGTCCCAAAGTTCCTTCAGTAACAATTTCCCCCCCTCCCCCCAAGAATAAAAAGAGACAGATACTTGACATCCATGATTCATATACTGATTCTTGGATTGATGGGTGTTGGAGCGGGAGGCTCCAAAATGAGATTGCTATGCACGTACGCCTATTGGCCATTGAAGAAATGCTTAGAAGAATTATGGGAATTTTTCCCGCAGAAGGTGTTAAACTATTGTGAGCTAGAATATAATCGGCAGTAGAGTTAGAAGATTTTTATCTCGGCATTATACGAATATCCAACATACAAATAAAAGAAGAATGTAACACAAGAATTTTTACGTAGAAACCCTGGAAAAGGGAAAACCACGTGGCCACACATAGTTGAAAGGATTCTACTAGTGTCTTATTAGATTACAAGTGGCTGACTCGTCCCTAAAATTGAGGACGATTAGATTACAAATCAACTCTCGGGTTGAAATTCAGTTACAAATGGAAATCGAATATCCGATGACCTTTAGCGGTCGGGCAAAAATCCAGATTCAATTGACAGTCAGGCAAAAATCTAGTGTCAGTCGGTGACCAGGGAGAACTCCAGTTTCAGTTGTCGATCAGGTAGAACTCCTGCATTAGTCAGTTGCTGGGTGGAAGTCCGGCGGTGGTCGTGGAAGAGTCTGGTGGCAACATAGCTCTTTTCCTTATCTTCCTTTTTCTTCATTCTCTTCTTGCTTCCTTATTTTCTCTTCTTGCTTGAGATCCCCTCTCATGAGAAATGAGGGGTCTATTTCTAGTTTTTTGAGAGTGACATGACAAGTAAATAGGAGGGAGATCAAGGCTAAATTGGAAGTTGTTTGAATGGATGACCGATGTTGAATCCGTTGATCATTAACCGTTTATTAGGCATTTTAATGTCTCAATGATATGAGAATTTGACAATCTCAGGCTCGTTGGATTCGTCTCTTCGAGCAGATTGATTTGACTATAAGCAAGTCACATTTGGAAACAGTTTGGTAATCTAATTATGGATTGAACCTTCCAAATGTGCTTTGGGTCTTTGATTTGGACCTATTTCAGCTCGGATTGGGTCAAATTTGGTGTCGTTGGGTTTGCATTTCTGAGACGTTCAATTCGACTGTAGGTTTGCTGAAATCGTAGTTCAAATGGTCCTGTATTTAATTTTTGAAGTGGTTAGCTTTGTTTAAAGCCTAAGAAAAAGGATTTAGTTGTACACTTCGATAAAGGATAAGCATGTAAGGCTCTAGTTTTTTATGAGTTGTGAAGGGGGAAATATTTATTTGTACATCTTCGCAAGTGGAAAATCTAAATAAATGGCTGTGATGAGGTAGATCGATCGTGGACTTCATAATAATTCGCTGAAAATACAGAAGTTCTAATGCTTTTTGTAAAAATTATTGCAGAATTATTGGAAGAAATAGTAAACTTTTTGATGTTTGGTATGGATATTATAAATTTTTTTTCCAAATCTCCCACCATCTTTTAAAATAATTTTCATTTTTTTACAAATAAATCATTCAATTTACTTATTTTCAAACAAGCTAAATTATTTGTTCAATTGCTGTAAAAGCTCTTGTTGCTTTAAAAAAAGGGTGCCCATCTTCACAAAATAAATCTCAACTGTACATGTGTCTTTAATTAGTGGAGGTAGATGTTTCAGTTAACAAAATGTCTTTATCAACCAAAGAAATTGGTGCCTATTCCATCGAGATTGTCTTCAAATAAGAACATTTTTACTTGAAACTCATTCATATTTGAATTTTTTTTCATCCTCTTGTCTAAGCTTTTATAAGAATTATAATTATTGGCTGTTGAGATATTTTATCTGAACTAGCAATTTAGATATTTATCTTATCTTTAATATGATTAAGAAAGTTTTTTTTTCTTTTATTTATTTCTATTAAAATATTTTGTTTAAATTAAAGTTCTTTACTTTAATTAGCTTCATATATTATATTCCACGGGTACAAATTCCGGCAAGATTGCTTGCTTCAACCCTCACACTATAAAGCTTTAGGCAAATTTAAAAAATGATAATTATTAAAGATTAAATTAGGAGAAGGAACATGATTAAAAAGAAATCTAAAATGGATCATACAAGAAAACTGGTTTCTCATTTTTTTGGGAGAAATAAGAAAACACAAAGCTACACAACTCCCCTTGGCCTATTAGTTGAGAGCTTAGGCTTCCAACTAAGAGGTCCAAGGTTCGAGTCCATGTGTATGCATTGTGTGTGTGAGTTTGCCTTAAATGGCCTAAATGTCCCAAAAAAAAAAAAAGAAAACACAAAGTTGCTTTGCGTCTCTTTAAAACTTTTTATCTAAATTTTTAGTTTTTGAGCGATGGAGAGAGAGATGAATAGTTATATCAAGCACAAAGAAAGAAGAAAAGTTAGAGAGAGAAAGAGTCAGATTGAGAGAGAGAGGGAAATTCATTAAAATTTAAATTATTTAATTTTTTATTTTTAATATTTAATTAAATTTTAATTAAATCTAAAATTTTTATAACATTTTAATTATACTTTAAATATTTAATAATATTAATGAAAAATATTAAAAAATTTTAACATGATAAATATTATAAATATTGTATTTATTTTAAAATATAAAATATTTATTAACTTAAATATAAATATAATTTAAAATTAATTTATTAATCATAATTATAATATTTCAATTTAACATACTTTAATTGACATATATTTAATATAATTTATATATTTATAAACTTTTAAATAATATTAAAATATGTTACTGAAGTATTTAAGTTAAATACTTAAATAAGTTACTATTTATTATTTATATTATATATGATTAATCATTTAATTTTGTATAATATTTAATTTTATTAAATATTTCAATTGTGAAATAAAATAATTTTATTAGTTTTAATCATTAAAATTTGTTTAATATATTTAAATAAAATTATTTTAAATATTTAAATAAAATTGTTTTATTTTTGTTTTAAAAATAAGTTAGAAAGAAGTTAAAAATAATATTATTTAAAATTTAAAATAAGTTAAAAATATGAAAATTGTTTTAAAAATTAGTTTAAAATAATTTTATTTAAATATTATTATTAACAAACTCTGTGTATCACGCTATACGCCACTCTCTTTCACACTCTCTATGCATTTAATAATAAATAAATATATAATTTTAAATTTATTTAATAATATATCTTAGACAATATTTAAAATAATTTTATTATAAAAAATTATATATTTATAACATTATTATAACAAGTTAAATAAATATAACTCAATTTAAAAATATATAACATTATTATTCTTTGTAAATTTTTTTTAATTATATATTAACTAATGTTATGTAAAAATAATTAAAATAAATATTTACGAAGCACGCAGGCGGAGACGAATAAATAATTCATATCTCCAAAAAATTTTCAATATTTATTTTAGTTAAATAAATAAACAATTTAAAAGTAAAAATATTTTTAATATATTTAAATAAAATTATTTTTAATTTTTTAATAAAATTATTATTTTTGAATAAGTTAAAAATATGAAAATTTGTTTAAAAGATAAATTTATTTAAATATTATAATAACCTCTTTATATCTCTCACTCCATCTCTTTCTTTCTCTCTCCATTCAATATTTTGTGGAAAATAAAATGTTTTAAGAAGAAAACACGAACCCCATCACATTTTATGAAGAAAATGCAAAAGCTTTTTTGCGTTTTCTTCCAAAACACAGCTTTGTTTCACGTTTTCTGCAAAACATCCCGTACTTTAAGTTTTTGATCATTTTTAAATTAAATTTTTATTATGATTCTTATCCTAAATACTACATGAAATATGTTCTTCCTCAAAATTTGCCCTAAAGCTTTTCCAACAAAATTATAATATAATGAAAATTCTGTTGTTGTTGTGTTGTGCATTTGTGTTGGAATCTTAAGTTACAACCTAACATAATTGCTAAAGTTACAAAAAGATATGATGGCACAGTTTTAGTTTTCCTCTTTGAGAGGCATAGATTTGTAGAAGTACGTAGGAAAAGTACATCAGTGGAGCGCAATGTTGATCATTAAATATTTAATATTTGAAGAAAGCCGTCCCACGTCAGAAAGGGAAAATGAGAGGGTTTTAGTGGTTAGCGTATCAACATTTTAGTAGTTGAATTAGATAACATTACTGAATTCAATCTCCATTGGATGCAAGGTGTGCAATATTTAATTATTATGTTTGTATGATGGCTTTGATGGTGCAAATAGCTTTTTGATTCTTAATTTGGACGCATTCATAATGATATTTGATATATCATCAAAAATTATCTTTGATCGGGCACAAATCTTGAGGAAAAATCAAGTTGGAAACTTTCAAAATTAAAATTGGGACCATCCAAACTCCGATTTCAACAAACTTACAGTTGAATTGAACGTCTAGAAAATATGAACCCAACGACACCAAATTTGACTCATCCGAGCCCAAATGAGCCCAAAATTATAGACCCTAAGCACATTTGGAAGGTTCAAACCATAATTTGGATTACCAAACAGTTTCCAAATGTATCGAACGACTCAACAAGACAAAAATTTCTAACTCTATCACCGCGTATATTCTAGTTCGCAACAGTTTGGAGCCGTCCGTGGGAAACTCAAACCCATTATCATAAGTACTACTTCAATTGACAACATGCATAATAATCGCATCTTGGGAGCCTCCTGCTCCAACACTCATCAATCCAGGAATCAGTGTATGAATCATGGATTCCAAGCATTTGATTCTTTTTATCCTGATGGGTGAAATGCTGCTTGAGAAGGAACTTCAATACATTCTCTAGAAGATTGTATCCAAAAGATGGAAGAATAACAAAATGAGATCATTCAACTTCTGCGAGAGCTCGACAACTAGTGCTAGCACAACAAGAAGATGTTCTTATCCCTCGAGATCCACCAGTAGCCAAAGGTGTTCGATTTGAACATCTTCATATAGATATTCCTCTTCCCCAACCAAGCATGCATCCTCCGTCACATCAAGAAAGTGAACTTGCTAACACAACAAGCACTACCCATCCTTCATGTGCAGGTTGGTAACCTTGTATTCCTCAGGACATCTTCGAGGACTTAGCCTAACCGCATATTGCTGAGCTCCCACGCAATGCCCTACAACATGAACTGTGATGATTGGTCTAAAAAGAGTTCCTCGTGGGAGGTGTAAGACAATCTCTTTGTCAATGGAACTTCCAGGAGTCATCACCCCTGACTGAAGTCATCCTTCAACACTCCATTCTAGTAGGATTCAAACTATAAGCATCGATTCTTACGACGGGACATCCGACTCCTATCACTACGGGAAAACGCAGGATTATTGTCCGAGCTTTCGACGGATATATATACGTCTGTAACTATGACATTTTTACTGGAGTCATTTGTGACTGAATTATTACAGTGTCATTTCTGGTGGAATAGTCGCCGGTAATTTTCTAACACTGTTTACGCCGGTTTATACGTCAGAATATGTAAGCATATCGTATAATGCGGCATATTTTACGCTGAAAATATTCGGCATATTTACCGGTGTATTAGACGCCGGTCATTTTAAACACAATGAAATATTACCATCATAAACGACATTGGAAAAGCTACCGACATTTTATAAGCCTGAAATTCTGCCAGCGAAAGCCCTATTTACGACCCGAGCCCATCAAGCTTACCATTTCCTTCCGCCGGTTCATTTGAAGTCTCCGCTTAATTTCTTCGCACCAACGTCACCCCACCGTAGATCACCGCCGCCAAGTCTTCCGGACTTCCATGAGAGGTCGCCGACGATCACCGCCTCCAGCGCCAACAAATGGACTCAATTTTTGGGAAAATCTACCGTGAGTTTCAAAAATTTTTCATTGATTTTCTTAATATAAATTTGCATAAAATGGTAAGGAGTTTTGTTTTATAGGTTGGAGTAGCTGCTCTGCCACTATGAAGAACATTCAACCTAGTTTGCCGACGTTCACCACCTTAATCGTTGATTTCATCCATTATAAGATTTTAATTCTTGTAATTTTTTATTATACATTTGCAAGAGGATGTGCCTTGGTGTTTTGCTTTTTGCTTATGATATAATTCATGTTGATACGAGTAAAGAGAGAGATGACGGAGTAGACTTATTGAGGCGATTGTGACTTTAGGCGAGCAAGTCGTTAATAAGAGTACATATTTTAGATGTATTGTTCATAGTGTTGTAGAGATAAAGATACTAAGGTGGATGAGTGGATTTAGCCTTATAGATGGTTCCGAAATGAGCATATATGTGATAAGGTTGGAGTACCTCCATTGGAAGATAAGATAGATGAAAAATATTTTAGATATTCAAAAAATATTATAAATAGTTCCGTTATAAGCATATACGTGAAAGGTTGGAGTATATATGTGATAATATAGTTCCACAATCATTTATATATATAATCCTTTTTTAGTTTTGAGTGTGTCCTTGAAATCTTAAATATATCTTGAGCATGATTGAATATAATTTTTGGGGAATGATTAGTGAACAATTATTATCTAATTGTTCACTAATTAAATTTGATAATTATATATTTTATTATTATCTTTTGCATAATAAGAAACACACACTTACACTTATCTTAGGTTCTCTTCAATTTAGGGATTGATTGTATTTCTGTGATGCTTCACGTCTGTATGTCTATGGTTAGCAAAGACATTAATTTAAGCCTAGTTAACCTAGTGACATCATAAGGAAAAAAAATAAGGATCTATTTAGATAACTTAGATTATTTTTAAAAATTAAACTATATATCCAGTTGGTTTGAAAATTTAAACATTTAAACTTAGAGATATCTAAAGCCCAAAGAAAATTTCCTCCTATTTTTAAAGAATCATCAAGCCCATTAATTAACTTAAGCTTAATGCATTAATTAAACCTAAAAACTTATAAAAATTCTAATAAATCAAAATTAAATCTAAAAAACATAAATAATACCTCTACCAGACAAAAATTTAACCCCTAATCAATGAAAATTAAAAGCCCTTTAATTTGGCCCTTAATTTAAGTTTAATTTAAATTTGAAGGAAAATTGATAATTAATTAATTAAAAATAATTAAAAAATTCCAAAAAAAAAAACTCAAATACTTGAGAACAACTTTTTATGACATTTCTAACCTTTGGAGGTGATTTCAAGAAGTTTGGAGCTCATTTGGATTCAAATCACAAAAAAGCTCTCTAATTAATTAAATTAATACTCAAACTTTGAAAAATTATAAGTAATTCCAGAAAAATCAAAATTGAAAAAATTAAGTGGCATTCAAATCCAATTAAGATTAAGTATTTTCTAAAAAATGTCAAACTTTCAAAATTAAGTCAAAGTAAAAAAGTCAACTCCCCGATCAATCGTAGTTCAAAACTAGGTCAAAACTTAAAAAAAACATAACTTAACCTTGAAAAATTCAAATACGACAAACTTATAATCTAATTTCTTATCTTAAAATTTTATATTTTTAAAAACTTAAAATTATGAAAATCATCTTAGTTTTAAAAATTAACTTTTAACCGTTTAATTAACACATTAAAATAATTTTGGTAATTTCAAAATTCAATAATTAACTCAAAATTCTTGAAAAACTTTAATTTAATCATTCAAATTAGTAATCAATCAATTGGATTAAAATTCATCAATACTTAATTATCAACCAATTAAATTAACTTAATTAACATCAATTTCTACCGGGTAACTCAGGTCTATGAGGCAATTAACTTAGCTCTAAAAAAGATGAAATAAACTTCACAGCCTTAGTGAGCAACAAAGGTAGTAATCATTTAACAATTAAAATATACCTCAATTAAGCTTTAATACGTTAATATTTAAATTCATACATAATTATCTCATTCGACCTACAACAAACCAGAATATCAAAAAACTTTAAAAAAATTTCTAATTTAGGATATACCCCAGCCACATAGCTTGTTGCACACACTTTAGATAATTTGCTAGGACAACAAACTCTAGTTTAGGTAAAGTCGTTATTTACTTTTTACTATTGTGTGCTGGGTTTTTTAGTTTTCCTTTCATGCTGTGTTTAAAAATTGATTGATGTGAGTGTTTATTTAATTTAATTGCAATATGTAAATTGATGTGATGGGCGATTAGGTTAGGACCGTTCTGGTTACTCACAAATTTTTTTACAGGTGGCCACACTCATGCAGGGTAATAAAAAGTAGTCTGAATTAATAATAAATATAACTACTATAGGTGCTTCAGCTACTTAGCCCCCAAATAAATAAGAGCATGGCCAAGTGTGATTTGATTTTTCTTTTGGCATATATATAAACTGCTTGGAATTAATTTGATTTTAAATTCGTAGGATAACCTTATAGGAGAGTCTAGATTTATATTTTTATATTGATGTAATTTTATTAAGTATCGAGTTGTGAAAGTATCTTTCGGTTGTGATATAGATATTCGAAATTGTATTCCAAAGAGGAATAGATACCCCTTAGGGGGATAGTCCTTTTTCATTTGGAAGTCCAATT
The DNA here is from genome assembly GCA_016618105.1 of Dendrobium huoshanense. Taxonomy (NCBI): domain Eukaryota; kingdom Viridiplantae; phylum Streptophyta; class Magnoliopsida; order Asparagales; family Orchidaceae; genus Dendrobium; species Dendrobium huoshanense. Next base: position 9,543,746 of record CM028354.1, read on the forward strand.
TGGATTATTTTAATACCCATAGTGAAAAGAATAACCCCCCTTGAGGGAAAGAGTTTTCTTTTTCATTTGGGTATCCTGGTACGACGAATCCAAGGAGCCTAAAGAACTGAAGACAAATAATATCCCACTCAAAGTCAACTTGCGTCAACTCTAGGATTAGAATTCGAGTTTGTGGTTCCCAGCCACTTTTAATTTTTATAAATTCTAGGTTATAATAAATATGACATTTTGCCTATGGATATTATTTTAAGGAATTAATTTGATTTTATTGATGTGTTTGATTTATCTTGCTTGAGCACAGGATTACATATTTTGCTATTTTTTTTACATTATGCATGCTTAGTTTTATTTTAGCCTAGATTTGATCGGAGGTTCGTGAGGACACATATAAAACTTTTTGTTAATATCAGCTTTAGATCATGATACATCTTATTATTTTTGGGATGAAATATATATCTAGTATAATGGGCTTCATGCAACTCTCTCCTCATGTTACGACCACTTGGGATCCACAACCTACTATCATATAAGGCAATACCTTGTCCATCCACTTGTAGTTTAAATATCATTCTAGAATGAATCTGGTCCACAAATCTCACATATTCTTCTTCTGCCTTATGAGCTTAATTAATCCAATCTTACAAAGAGGGCTAAATTATCATTTGGGAAATAATTTTGATAACCACCTAATATGAAAATACCACTTCTAATTCTAGTTTCTCAATTTCTTAAATTAATGCTTGTTAAGTTGTGATCAAACTAGCTACCACTCCCATAGAGTTCCTACTCAGAGCATCAAAAACTATATTTGCTTTAACAAACTAATATTTAATATCCAAATCATAATCCTTAATCAGATCCAACCACCTTCGCTTCCTTAGATTCAACTTCTTCAAAGTGAAAATATACTTTATAATTATGTGGTTGACATAGATCCCACATTGAACACAATATATATAATGCCTCAAAATCTTCAGGGCAAATGCAATAGTCACAAATTTCAAATCATGAGTTGGAAAGTTCTTCTCATATAACTTCAACTATTTGGAAGCATAGACAACCACTTTCTAGTTCTATTGTAATACACATCACAAGCCTTTTAATGAGGTATAATTATACATATGGAATTATTTTTTCCCTGATGAAATAATTAACACAAGGTTGAAACTAGATACTCTTTCAACTTTTGAAAACTCTCTTCACATTATGGTGTTCAATCAAATAAAATAACCTTATAAGTTAACCTTTTCAAGGGGATCACAAATTGCAAAGGCCTCTAACAAACTATCTGTATTACCTTGCCAAGCCAAACAAATAACAAACCTCAGTCATATATGCCGGTCTTCACAAATCTAGTATAGCTTGTACTTTTTGGGCATAATAATTCCTTCCTTGCTTGCCATGTATCCCTGAAATACTATAGAAGTTAATTAGAATTCAAAATTTAAAAACTTATCATACAACTTTGGCTGTCTCAAAATCTCTAGGGATAATCTCAAATGATATGCATGCTCCTCCTCAAACTTCAATTACACCAAAATATTATCATTAAATATAATGGTAAATTGATACAAATTATCTTTAAGGACTCTTTAAATTAAGTCCATAAATACTGCAGATGTATTCGTCAAACTAACTGGTATCACTAAAACTTATATTGTCTATATCTAGTGCTGAAAGTTATCTTCGTCACATCTTCAACCTTTACTCTTAATTGATGATAATCGAATAATGGATTAATCTTAGAAAATATGACTACTTCATTAAATTGGTCAAACAAATCATTTATCTTGAGTTGTCAATACTTTTTCTTCACAGCCACCTAATTATTTAGCTCTCAATAATCAATACACAAACACAAAGATTCATCTTTATTTTTCACAGATAATATAAGAGCTCCCCAAGGTAATCCTCTCAGCTTAATAAAAACTCTAGCCAATAGCTCATATAACTAAATCTTCAACTCTTGTAACACTCTCGGTGCCATTCTATAAGGAGTCTTTGATGCCTCAAATAGATTTATTCAAATCCTTCACATATGCAAGGAATAAGAAATTCCCCTTTCTCCTAACCTTATCCACTTGCAATATAGATATCAGAGAAGATGCTCCTAGAACCATGTAAACATAATACCTATTCTTCTAGACATAAACTCACTATCTTCTTTGGGTAATCAATTTGAGCTTCATATTTGCTCATCGAGTCCATGCCCACTATCACATAAAATTACTTCAAGGTTAGAATGATTAATTCTAATTCTAACTTTTTGTTTAAAATTTTATTTCACACTTGCACAACTTACTTTCAATTAAATAACTTTCATTGGGTAATAAAATACATAAACTAGATGATAGGAAAATAGGTAATATACCCATATTATCTATAACATGCTCAGAAAGAATTGAGTGATTGGCCCCCAAAATTAAATAAAATATGACATAATAGTGCAAAGAAAAAATTCATGCCTATCACTACATATGGTACCTTCTTTTCCTCTTATTAAATTAGACTATATATAAGTAGCTTTGAGGCTGCACTCGCCACTGTAATAAAATCCCTCAGAATTACTCATATTGAACCTATCAACTATCTTCCCCCAAATCTTCCTCCACTACAAGTCAATGAAGCCTCACTAATTATTCTAGAAGGGGTTGGCTATTGTCTTTGTCTCTAGATGCCTCTAACTTCATATATGCTTTATGATGCTTTGTACGGAAACTGCGCCATCTTATGACTAGTTTGGCTACACCTGAAGCACTGTCTAGTATATAGAAAATACTAACATATATGCCACCTCCTATGGAATCCATAAATAAGAGCAATGCTAACTGGCATTGATACTCCTACACTTTTAGTCACTATAGGTCCTACCCTATCAAAATCACCATTGTCCAACCTGAACTTCTGACTACTTATGGAGGGATCCCCTCCAAACCTCTTCTTACTTGCATCCCACTTTGTTAGGTGGACAACATATCATTATGTATCGATCACGCTCTCTCCACAAGTTCATAAAAGTCACTGATATGGAAAAGAACTATAGGATGCCTCAAGCTATCTCTCAAATCCAAATATAATTGTAACTCTTCTTCTTTTGGGTACTAAAATTCTTGGGAGCATATTTGGCAAGAGCTATGAACTCTGCTTTGTACACCATCACTATCTTTTTCCTTTATACAAACCATAAGAATGAATCTTGCATCTACTTCCTAGCAGACATGGACACGAACAAGTTCCTAAAGGTCTCTGTAAACCCTTCCCAACTAATTTTTGCATTTCATATTCCTTCAAATCTCTCTCTATACTAGCCTATCCACCAATGCTCTACTTCTCTATCAAACAAAAATATAGCCAATGTGAAAAGTTAAGTTTAAAAAAGTTAATTTTCTTTGGGGGAGTTTAATTTCTTGAATTTCAATCTTGAGATTAAATATGTCATTATAAATAATATATTACCCTAAGAGGAAAAGATATTGTTCCCTATTAGGTTCAATTCATATGATAAAAAAATTATCCTGATTATCATAGTCAAATTTTAGAAAGAACTACATATGACTCTAGAGGGTCAAAAGGATTATTCAATCACGTATTTAATTATAATAATTTTGGATAAAATATCATTAATTTCATAATAAAAGTTATGATAGTAATTGGTATATCTTTCCAAGGAAAGAAGATATCAATCACTGTCGATTGCTTGAAAATAATGATAATAATCATTGATTTTGATTTTCCCCAGAGATTTGATTGAGTTTTTTTAAAATTTGATCTAAATTTTTAAATCTCTGACGAGCGCAAGCCCTCGTGGTTAACTAAATTATAGGAAAAAAGAGTTTTATATGAATACTCTCGATTAAAATAGCGGTAGAATTTTTATTTTGAGATTTTAAGGCTTGATGTCAAATGTGGTGAGGATTAGAAATTCAGCAGAGAATGGATCAAAATTAAACACTTATTTTTAGAGGTAAAAAAAAGAGTAGTATGAGGTGTTTGAGATTCTAAAATAATTCAAAAATACCCTAGGCTATCCTAAGTGTTGAGCTTAAATTTTGGATTGAAAGGCATTTAAGTTTGAATTATCAATTTTATTGGAAAGTTGGGATTCAATTATCAAAGTTTGAGGTGTTATAGTCTGAATTTGCCTCATAACCTAAGTCTAAATTAGGCACTAAAAATCAGTAACGCAAAATTAGCTAATGTAGTGCAAGATCTGGACTTACCCCGTCCTAGATTGGGGAGCTAGCTAACCATCTAATCATTTTAAAACCATGAATATGGTCTTTAATGTGAGAGAGGGTAAAGACATCGATTAAATTATGTTTGAAAAAATGGGCCGACATCTAGTGAACGTCCTTAAATGGCCCTTTAACTTATGTTGGGTAATATGAAGCTTAAAGTAAATGTAATTAACTTTTTAGACTCTTTTTAATTAATTTATAATATAATGCATGTAAATTAACTCAATAAATATTTAAATTTGAATATGAAGTAGTTTTTAAAAAAGGCTTTAAAATAATTTTATTCTATAGATCGTACAACATCCAATCTATAGAATAAGTCAGGTGGCCTACTAGAAACTACAGGTGGGGAGGTTCTTAATAAGGAAGAGAAAAGTATAATATATATGTATGAGAACTCTAGGCGATCCGAGCTTACTTCTTAAATTCATTAGAGTTTCTATGTGAGGTTAAAATTTTTAATTTTAATTAAAGTAGAAAAGATTTTTTATGTGCCCTCACGAGCCTTTGATCTTTGCAGGCAAACAAAATCAACATTTAATAAAAAGCTAAAAAAAGATGTCATTTCTACTACACAATCAATTAAATAAATAAATTAAATTAAATACTCAAATTAAATGTCCATATGGCAGTTAATTAAATAAATCAATTAATGTTTGCGCGAATTTTTAGATGAATTTTGAATTTTTAAAATTTTAAGGATTATTTTAATCATTTAATTAAGGGGTCAAATTTTGACTTTTAGATTAAGATTGATTTATAAAAAGTTAGTATTTTTATTAAATATTATACTTATGGATGAGTAATTAGAAATTAAGTTTGCTAGATTTGAATTTTTCTAAATTTAGTTATGAATTTTTTGAAGTTTTGACTTAGATTTTAACTCAAAGTTGACGAGATTGAAAAAAAAAAAGTTGGCCAGATTGTTGTCATTTTGGATTTGAATTACTTATGGTGGTTCAATATTTTTAATAGAAATTAAACCTAAAATGGAGTTCAATACCTTTAAGTTTACTCAATTTGGATTTTTTTAGAATTAGTTATGATTTTTCAAAATTTGAGTATTTATTTGAATTATTAAATATATTTAATTAAAGAATTTTTAATGATTTGAATCCAAACTGATTCCAAAATTCTTTAAATCACCTCGAAAGATGAGAAATTATCTAAGTGAGTGTTTAATTAAAATTAAATTAAGGTTGAAATTAAAATCCATTCATGGGGATTTTTTTCTTGAGTTAAAGTTTAAATTTTGGCCAGTTTGAGATATCATTTGTAATTTTTAGATTTAAATTTGATTTATTAGAATTGTTTGAAGTTGGGATTCTCTCGTTTGTAATAATATTCCTCCTTTTCTAGTTTTGTTAAAGGAGGAATATAGTTGCTTGCAGTTTGTTTCTAATAAATTGCTTTGGCATCTTATCAAAAAAAAAAAAAAAAAGAATTGTTTGAAGTTTTGAGGGTTAATTAAGGGTTTAATATTAGGTTAATTAATTAAGTTACCTAATGATTACAAAAATCAACGGAAAATGTTCTATGGGCTAGAAGTATTGATAAGTTGTTTTAATTAATTGTTTTCCTTAGGATGTCACTAAATTATATGGACTTAAATGAAAGTTTGACTAACCTTTAGACATACATATGAAAATACACACAAACAAAATATATTTGTAATTCTAGGAAAGCCTAAGATTAAGTGAGTGTGTGCATCCTACACATGCATATGAAGATATAATTTAATCAATTGAAGGATTAATCAATGAACAATTACTAAAAATTGCCCATTATTAATCACTATTTTCCATCAATTCTATTTAATTAAGCTCAATCTATGCTTAAAATTACATGGCTCACTCAAAGGCTTTAAAAATTCAACAAATATAATTTTAAAATTAATTTTATATATGAAAATAACTTAATTTGGGCATTTCTAGAAAATTTAAAGTAATACAAAATAATTTTGATAAAACATCAAAAATAGCTTTAAAATAGTTTCAAAATAATTTTAAAAATATTTTGATAATTTTTTGATAATTTAAAATAAAGGTTTTATATTTATGAAAAGTATTTTCATTAAATTTAATTAGGTATTAATTAAATATTCAAATATTTAAATGCTAGAAATTATTTAAAGGTATTAAAGAAATATCTTAAATTAAATTTAATTTTATATTAAAATATCCTAAAATAAACCACTGATTTATTTAAAATATTTTAAAATAAAACTTTTAATTAAAAAAAAATTAATATAATATTTAATTAAGTATTAATTACATATTAAAATAGATGAATAATTATAACTTTTTAAAACAAATTAAGATTTTAATTTTAAAATTAACTTTAATTTTAGGAAATTAAAATTCTAAAATTTTGATATATTATATTAATTTTTCTAACTTAAATTGATTTTATTTTTAATTTTTGAAGTTTTATTCTAATTAAACTATTTAAAATAATTTAAAATAATTTAAAAATTCAATTAATTGTTAAATTGAGTTACATTAAATCTTAATTTTTTTTTCTAAATATTTTAAAATGATTTAAAATACTTTTCTAAAATTTATCATAATTAATTTGATTTAATTTTAATTAAATAATTAATTCATTGAAGAAAAATTATTTTAAATAAAAAATATATTTTAAATTAATTTAATTTCAAATTAAAATATTTTTTAATAATTTTTTAATTTTAAAAATTTTTAAAAATAAGTTTCTTTTTAATTTTCCTTAAAATGTTTAATTTAATCATTTAATTGTATAATATTTAGTTAAAAATTAATTGAATATCATTTAAATTATTTAAATAAAAATATTTCAAATTTATTTAATTTCAATATAATAGATTTTAAAATAATTCTTTCATTATCTAAAGTATTTTAAAATATTTTTTTTCATGTTTAAAATTATTTAATTTATTATTAATTTGATTAAATGAGATTATTGAAACATTAATTAAGTATTTCAAATTATTTTAAAGTATATAATTAAAATATTTTAAGTTTAACTAAATTTACAAAAAAAACTTTGAAATATTTATTTAATTATTTAATATATTTTAAAGTAACATTTTATTTTTAATAAATATTTAATTCCATATTAGCTTAAATATATATAAAAAATTGATAGTGAATAAATAATTCAAATTATTTGTGAAATAATAAATATTAAAATAAAATTTGAATTTAAAATAATTAATCAAATATCTTATTGATTTAGTTAATATATTTTAAATAAGTTTTTTGTTTTAAATTTAATATTATATTTTATAAGCATTGGTTAAACATTTAAATAATTTCATATTTTAAAATATTTTGAATTTTTATTAAAAATGTTTTATATTTAATTAAATTTAAAGAAAAAGTATATTAAATAACATTTTTGATATTTTCAAATATATTTTAAACATAAGTTTAATTTATGAAAACATTTTAAATTTTTTAATTTAATATTAATTAAAAAATTAAATATTTAATATTTATAATAATTTAAAATATATAAGATATTTTAAATTAATAATAGTTTTAAATTGAAAGATTCAAAAAACTTGAAATTTTAATATATAATTTGTAATTTTTGAGTTAATAATTATTTAAAAATTTTAAGCTTTAAAATTCATTTAAAACTAACTTTGAAATTATTTTAAAAGTTTGGCGGTGCGGCGGCAGAGTGTGGACCACGTGGCAGCCTCATATTCACCGATTCAAATAATGCCAATCATTTGCAAAGATTACATGAAGGCGCAATCATTGATAATGATTGGATGAAGGCGTGACGTACGACTGTCTTCTCTGAGTTAGTAATGCACTATACCGTCTGATTTTCCGTGGTGTGAATCAACATACGAGATCACTCTGGATAATGTGGGGAACTATGGGATTAACTACGTGGTCGAATGAAACCACAGAGAGGCTTAATTTGGACCGTTAATCAAGCGATCAATTATCCAAAAAATATGTAGTTCATGCACATACCGAGCTGAAACCTTAAGGCTTAAATCAACTCATTCTCTCGATAGAGTTAATCAAAATTTTAAACCTAAGTAGGGTGCATGAACATAAATAATGGGGTGAGTTTTTGCAGTTTGAAAAGCACTATATCGAAAGCATTTTTTATTTTTTATTTTTAAATTTTTTTCACTATATGAAAAGCTAAATAATTCTAAGTGTACCTAGGGTTTGGGATTTCGAGATATCTTATCATTGGATATTGGCCTTTAAGGTCTTCTTAAACTTTTAGTATATCCAAGATTAATCTCCTTGAAGACACGAAGAACTGAGGATTCTTGGATTACACACTATAAGGCTTAGACGAAATATAGGGTCAGTTTGCCAAAAATCCTGCTGCCGGTGAGCTTTTGGCTGTGGGGTTTGACGATGGAAGTTAAGAGAGGGTCGTGGGGAGATAGAATGAGCTAGATCCTAGACTTTAGGGAGTAAGAATAAAGAGATAGTAATAGGGTTCGAATGAGAGTTCCTCCTAGGATTTCCCCTATATAAACATCCCCAAGCTAGTTGGACGATCTTGATTGCTTTGGCTGGACTCTAGGATGCTGCCACCTATCCAGGGAGTAGTTGGAAGTAAATGGAGAGGACAGGTGTAAGGACATTCTATGTGTAAAGGGGTTTTGGTCCCCACATGGGCATGTGGAGTGATCTAAACCATTTGATCCTAATCTAAGGGTTGGGAATAGCTTTAGGAATGTTCTAAACACTACTCAAATAGCTAAAATGGCTTAGGAATAGAAGAGTTTAGCTTAAGATGGGTTTTGACCATCTTTTACCACTATTTAGTCCTTAGTTTGATAATTTGACCAATCCCCTTGCCATATGACAATTGAGGTGGCATGGGAGGGAGGTGTTGAGTACGATAATGATGAGTTGGGAGCTAGGTATTTGATTTTGAGTGCCATGGAATTAATACCTTGAGTATTTAATGGTCTCTTAACCATTAGTTGACTAGTTTGACTAGTTAAAGGGTCAAACCAGGTGAAGTGGCATTAAAGAGGGGTTGATGAGCTGATTGGGTAAATTTAGAGGTGACATGATATTGTAGAGTTAAGGTTTGAATATATGGTAAGAGGTTTAAGGTGGTTTGACCAAGTCTTGATAAGTTGACTTGGTCAACTTTAATTGGGTTTGATTGGATCATAGTTAAAACATAATTGAGCCATGCATAAGAGTTGATTTGAGGTTTTGAATAAGCTGAATAGTTTGAATGGATTGAAATGACCCATTTAACAACTTAAGGGACTATTGGGTCAACCTAGTTTGACTTGGTTAACCAGGTTAACCTAGGGCCTAGGTTTGAGCTCAATAAGTTTGAAATGGCATTTTAGTATGTTGGAGGTAGTTGACCCAGTACCTAAGTTTGGGTCCAATAGATTTGGTTTAAGATTTGAAATCTTTTCGAAGTGGTCTCATAATTTGGAGGCCATTTGGTTTGAAATGATTGATCATACCCCATGGGATATTTTGGTCAAAATAGGTTGACTTGGTCAACCAAGCTTGACCAAGGTCAGGGCTTGAATCCAATGTACTCCTAATGGCAATAGGATACATTGGAAGAGGTTTTGAGTCTTGATTTAAAAAAGCTATGTTGAAGTTATGGAAAACTTCAAAATTGCCCTTAAATGACATTTTGGTCATTTAGACCCCTGGTCAACTGGTGGTCAAAGTGGGTCCACGAAAATGCAATTTATCATTCAACGTGTCATAATCAATGGTCTGGATGTGATTATATTCTTTAGAGAAAGCTTTAATGCCAGGTTCCACTAAGAGACAAGTCCAATGACATAGGCTATAAATATTTGAAGGTTTTATAGCATTTGGATTTCAATCTAGTTTTTAGAATTAAAAGTCTTAGAATGAGCTTTTTTTTTTTTTGTGGGGGGGGGGGGGGGGGGGGGGGGGGTAGATCCTACATACATGCCTAATTAATATGTAATTGATAGATCATGAATCATGGGTATTTAAGTGGATTTGAAATGTTTGAAAAATTATTAAAAAAGGCTTTCAAGAACTGCCTTTAAACCTTGGATTTTGGTTTTTGGAAATCTGGATTTGAATTGGATTTTGAATTTGATTACTTGAGTTTGAAATATCCAAGTTAATTACAATCATTTGAATGAGTCTCATTGACTGGATAAGGTTGAAGCTAGATTGGAGAATGATTTAAATGCTGGATTAGGTTTGAATTAGGGACTATATTTTGAAGTGAATTGAAGTTTATATTTTAATTAACTTGAGGTTCTGTATTAATTTGAGGTCTAGGTTGATTTGGAGTTTAGGTTAAACTAGATTCTAGATAGATCCTAGGGTCTAAATAGATCCTAGGGTCTAGATAGATCTAGGGTCTAGATAAATCATAGGGTCTACATAGATCCTAGGATCTAGATTGATCTAGGATCTGGATATATCCTAGGGTCTACATTGATATAGATATAGATAGATCCTAGGGTTTAGATTAAGCAAGGATCTAGATAGATCCTAAGGATTGGGTGGGTCCTAGTGACCTCATACAAATATGAGGTCAACAAAATGGCACCTTCCTACCTTTACGGCATTATAGACTATTAAATGACTTATTTATCCTTATTAACTAATCTTCAGCAAACTGAGGTTTTACTACACCAAAAAAGTGAGGTGGTTTATTATAAAAAAATTTAAATGGTTATCTACCCCATCTCCTCTCACTCCCATCATCCTGGTTTGAGCCTCACCCATAAGCTGGGTGTAACAACTTAAAATCCTGAAAACTACTTTAAAAAAATGAAAATAAAAATTTATTGATATATTACACTGTAATTCTTTGTAGTATGGTGCCCCAAAATTGATCTCTCTAGAATTTTAGAACTTAATTTAATGTGATGTCCCTACTGGCAGCACTACAGTGAAGTGCTATGTTGCATGAAGTGCTACAGTGCTTGGTCACTTTAGTACTCCGGTGTTGGGCACTAAAATGAGTTTTTATATTTGTTATCTCCACTTAGCTATCTCTCCCTCTCATTTTGATTATTGAAAAAGGAAGGGAAGAAGGGGGAGAAGGGAGGGAGAAGAGAGGAAATAGAAACTAGATTTTTTGCCACCGATTCATTTAGCTACTTTATGAAATTTCCTTAGATCATTATAGGTAACTACTACCTTCTCCTATTTCCAAAGATTTTTATTTCTACCATTTGATTTCTCACAAATTATTTTTTATTATATATTTTTTACTGTAGGAAGTTGCAATAGTATAACCTTTTGTATGTTATAGTACTATTTATTTTGGTCATTTTGACTGGTTAGTTTGTATTTTCATTATTAAAATTGAAGTTAATGCATTTTGTATGAATTTTATTAGAATATTGATTTGGGCATTTTGATATTATTATTTTGTTAATACAAGCTTTGTGATTGAATTAGAGGATGTAAATAAGTAGTAGCTGGTCGTTAGTTTATTACTGAGGTTAGTTTAAATATTATGTGTAAAAATATAAAAGGTTAGTTTATTACTGAGGTTGAATGGAGACTATTTTATACCTGTATAGGATGATCGATCAATGTTCTTTCCTTTAAATACTATGATTTGTTGTGTTATCCTCTACTGATTCATATGATTTATTGACTGGAAGTTATAAGAACATATCAAAATTAGACAAGACAATGACCTAGAAGAAGGAGAGGTTCACAATTTGGTGGTTTGTTCAGGATCAAATTGGGGTTAAATCAAATGATGCAATGAATACTAGTTTTATTTTAATATAGTTTAAATCATATAATAATGATTCAATCATATAGAAATGTGACTAAAAATTAAACAAAATAAATAATCATGAAGCATAAAACTTGAATGAATTTCCTTTTTTTTTTTAGTTGAAGACATGAAGTATTGAGTAACTAACATGTTCTTTGTAAGCAAACTTCATATATATTATAACATAATTTAAGATAATGAAATAAAAAAAATCATGACATGGATATAAAAAAGTAATAGTTTTCATTTAATTTTTCACATTGATTTATACAAAAAGCTCAAAATAATCCGAGTGAATCTAATAATCATCCCATAAATTTGTATGATCAAATGACGAATTTCAAAATATTCCTTCATCAGAATCTTCCACATTAAATGCTTCAACATCCTCACATGCAAGTATGTCATCTCCATAACATGTATAGCTAAGTCATCTTTATTTATAAATCATTACTATAAAATTAAAAGTCTTTGTTTTAGATTACACCCAAATGATATAAATAAACATACTATCTTACTTGGAGGTGGTCTAATTGATGATATTTTTGGGTCTATAGCCATAGAAATATCATCATCTTTATAAATTTCTTTCTCCAAGTCTTTTAAAAAAAGATATGTAAATTATCTCATCATCAAGTATCCAAAAGTCAATAAGTTCATTAGTTGTGTTGTCCAAGGGATCATAAATCCTTTTTTTAGGTTGGGACACATATAATTAATATGAAAAATGATAAATACACTATTCATCATTATTTAAAAAGATGTTTAAATGTACTTGAAGATAATATCTATTCCTTAAATTGAAATTGTAATGAACATATACAATATTATTTAGCCTTTGATGCTCAAGATGATTTCATCTTTTAATATGAATATATTCAAATACACTCTAGTTCCTCTCAAATGATGATGAAGATGATATTTGACTAAGAATTTTAACAACTAATTCATATAGATTTGGAGCACTAGAGTCAAACATCTACCATAATTCATCTACAAATCAATAAATATTAGTTTATTCAACTATGTTTGATGTAAATAAAAGTATCATAGCTCAATTAAATATTAAAATGTATTCTTAAGTTCTCTCTATCTTACCGCTTGCATTTTCTTTGACATTATTAATGCATTTGGTTTTCCAAAACATTCCCATTTATCACAAAAAGTTTTACCTCATTCATTTCCAAAGATGATTTATGACATATGTCTTTATGTCCAATCAATTCAAATAATTCTTGCATAACTTCAGGTTTGTTGCAGCAATTTTCTCTATCATATTGAAAATGAGGTTTGAAAAAATAAGCTACTAAATATATCCATCATCTTAGTTGATTATCCTATGTTCTCTTTAGTATACTAGTATAGGGATTGCATGTTCTTTTTATATTTATGAACATGCCCTTTATGTCTTTTTTAGATCTAATCATTCCATCAAAAAGGTATTCAAGAGAAGACTTTTTATCTACATCAACAATTCATAATAAGCTAAATATAGGCCCTGATAATTTAGAAATTACTAAACAGTTATTTCAAAATATTGTATCCAAAATAATTAAGACACTTTCTTTTCCTTCATTATGTTAGATAACTTTGAGTCAGTATATGACTTGCTAGTGATGAATGCTTGCAAATCGTATTTGTGGTCTTGCATACTTCTCAAGATAATTAATATTGTGGCAAATCTAATTACTCTTGGTCTAGCAATTTCTATCCAATATGTTATTTTTCTCAACCATGCTAATATAAAAATTTGGTTATAAATAGAAATTATAATCATTGAAGCTTTTCTTGCAAGTTCGATAATATAAGGCATGCTACCGATGTCTTTGAGGATAAAATTGATGCAATATATAACTCATGATGACTAGTATATATTAACAAATATTTCATGCAATAACTCACCAACCTTCTTATAATTTTTTGCATTATTTATCATGAAATGTACAATAGCTTTTGGACCAACACATTCAACAACTTTAGTAAATAATGAAGATAAAATTATAGCAAGTTTGTTGATATTATATGCTTCTAAAAATTCTTAAAGTGAAACACCACATGGATAGTACATAAGAAAATTTATCAATGACCTACTCTTAGTATCTATCGAACCACCAGTCATTAATGTACAACCTATTTCTTTCCATGTTCTTCAATATGATTCAATTAGTTTCTTGTATTCCTATTTACAATCATGCAAAATATTCACTCTGAATCTTTAGTAAGAAGGCAACATGTAACCTAGTTTAATTACCTTAATATCATCAATTGTCTTCTATGTGAGCAATGAATTTAGAGCAATGGATTGCATCTATTATAAAACCACCTAGCTAGTTCCAAATCAACATGTTATTTAGCCTCCTTAAATGCCATTACATTTGCAATCGATAGTTGTGATCTTGGTTTTGTTATAGGTGCAAAACGTTATTTATTTCATCAATTTTCGTTTTCCCTTTATCAATCACTTTGTACTGTGCATATGAACTCTGGGATTTAGAAAGACAAGATGAGTCTCTTTCTTCTTCTGCTAGATCATTAAGAAATATAGCTACATCTACTCCAAGTCATCTTGTGCTTATTTATTTATTTTAATTTTGAAATCACTAGATGGACAAGAGGGGGGGGGGGGGGGGGGGTGAATTGTGAAAACCTTTTGACAATAATTAAAACCTAAGCAAGAGTTCTAATTTTTTTGATGCTTTTACAATTTTAACATGAAAAATAAATTCAAACAACTTTTCTTTCACAAATTTTCCCAAGCAAATATTATGAAATAAAATGCACGCAATAATAAAAAGATGATAAGGAAAAAGCACACCAAAATTTTTATAGTGGTTCGGTCAGACCATGACCTAAGTCCACTCCTCAGAGTCCTTCGCTCCGGGTATTCCACTACAAGCAATAGCTCTCCTTTTTCCCCCCTTGGCAAGGCGGAGATGCCCTTACAATACTCCCTTTCACCAACCCGGCGTGACGGAGTGCCAAATTCTGTTTTCACCCTCCTAGCGACGGCAGAGAACCTTCTCATTTTTCTCCCTCCTGGAGAAGGCAGAGTACCTTGAGGTCACGGATGTAGAATAGCCTTTCCCCTTGGAGATCCTCCCACAAATTCTTCTAGGGCCACAGGAGGAACAAGATGTAGCAAGTTCAGAGCAACCGTGTGATCTCCCTCACACCTTCGTCTCCCTCACAACGCTCACCTTCTCCTCCTCTCTCAAACCCTAAAGAACTTATCAAGAGCTCTCTCCCTCGGAATCCCTCTCTAACCATGTTCTCCTCTATCTGATTCACAACCTCAAAATATGACAAGTTTTACACATAAAAATGGGCTCCAAAATCCCTGAGATTTCAAAAGTAGCCATTACTATCATACAGTACGGTTTCTAATCGTGCAGTACGATATGTATAAACAGACTTCGTTCTGGTACAAAGTGGTACGAACAGTTCAAAAACATTCGTACAGTATAATTTTACATCGTACTATATGATCTATAACAATACTGTTCGTATAGGATGATATCCGGGACAATCAAACATCATCTCCGTTCATCATATGGTACGATTAACATCGTACAATACAATGAGACAAAACCCAAGAGATCATCCACATCGATCTTCAGGACGATTATAATTCGTCTCTATACATCGTATTGTGTGAATGGGTTCGTACAGTATGATGTTCAAATTATAATTAAGTCCGAATTTCTTGCACTAATTACGGGTTAAATTAAGTAAGTATTTAAAATAAATCGTACAGTACGAACGTGTTCATATAGTATGAACGACGTAAAATAACTTACTTAATTTAAAATGACGGTTAGGGTTTTGGATTTGAACATATCGTACATTACGATTACATTCGTACGGTACGATCTACTCACAGAATCGTCCTACAAAGCTCTATTCGTACGGTATGATATAACATCGTACAGTAAGATCTACAGAGAAAGAAAAACTTTAAATTTTTCATTTAAAAACACTCTCCCCCTGTGTGTGTGCATGGTTGCTCAGACTTTTATGCATATTGTGTCCAGACTCAAGAAAATAAAATTAAAATAAACAACAAAATACATTGCAGACTCATACTCCTAATCTACCCATTCTTGAGTCTTCCTGTCATCATGAGTAGCTTTTGATCTTGCTGAAATGTTAGTACTCACGGACAATAGCAAATAAAATAATATTCAATTAATAGATAATTCAAACAACATTATTTGTTATCATCAAAATCTCAAACTCGGGGTCATGGGTTGCAATAATCTCTCCATTTTTGATGATGTCAAATAATATTTGTTGTAAGCAAGTGTTAAAAGCATTTTTTTTTAAATTTAATTTAAACATAAGAATAAGAAGAAAAGAAATAAAAGAAGATGCAGTACGAAAGAAAAAAAAACATGCATTTAACCATAGAAACAAAATACAACAACATTCTCCCCCTTTTGACAGCACCAAAAAGAGGAGCAAACACTAAGATAAAAAGAAGCTACAATACAAAGATATTCTAAAGTAGAGGATCCTAATCAGATGGTGGTGGAGGTGGGTTTGGTTGGAAGTACTGAAAGAGAGCATCAAAGTGGTGATCAATATCAGTAAAGCGTTGTCCAAACCATTGCATATCTGTCTCGTGTTGCTGATGTTGTTCTTGAATATGAGTATCAAGATGAGTCTGAAGTTGGTCGAAGCGTTCGACCAAATCATCTTGTGCTGGTGCAGGTACTCGGGGTGGTGCATGTCGTTGTGGACGTACTTGAGCTGTGGCCGGGGCATCTTCCCCTTCTTCTTCTTCATCAAAAATAGGTTCTTCCAGCTCATGTCCCTGATGGAAAAGAATACAGAAAGAGGCATCCGTATAAAAAATAGGAAGATTGTCGGGTTCGCCAGGATAGGTCATTTGCTATTTATTTTGGAGAATATATCCTATAAGGTGACCAAGAGCTATATTTTGTTTTCGGCATGGTAGGGAGATGAACGAAGGTCATATGGCAAATATAGTCAATAATCAGATCGGCCTCGTCAAATTTTGTGTTGGTCATGATAAGGTAGGTAGTGACAGATAGGGTCGAGGTCATGTTGACATGGTCACTACCTTTGGGTATTATGGAGGTACGAAGGATATTTTGAATTATGCACGCATTTCTATTTAGTGATGAAATGAGAGGTTAGTGTTGATAGAATATGGTGTTCCTAAGGACTCGATTAACATCGCTCCAGTCAAAATCATTTGTAAGAAAAGAACGAACCATAGGCCATTCAGTAGATAGCCCAATGTATTGGGCGATGTCAACTTTGGTTATTTCAACATTTCGACGACAAATAAAAGAGTGGAAAGTGAGGTTGTTGACAGTATATGTTAGATTGGCTAGGAATTCTAGAAGGATTTCAGAATTGTAAGGGAACGCCAGGGTGAGAAGAAATTGGAGGGTGGTGGAAGCAAAGAGGTTCAGTACCTCAAAGTTCAGAGCTTCCTGATTTAGCAGTCTGGAGGGTGTGATTTTGCAGGCTTTGAACTTGTGGTATGCATCCTCGTTTTCGGCATTCAAGAATCGAGCGCTATGGCGGCTAGAGGAAGAAGAACTTCCCGCTAGCAAACAACCTCTCTTGCTGAAATTAGACATTGTGTACAGGCTGAGTGAGAGGTGAGAAGAACCAAGTGGATTGATTAGTGTAGTGCAAGTGAAGAGGTCGGCCTACCCACCCAATTTATAGAGTTTTCCACACATCGTACAGTACGATATGGTAATAATTGCTCTGACGGTTTGTACCAGGAAAAAGAGGTTAAAACATACAGTATGATAAGCATAATACAATACAATCAGTTGAATATCGATCGTCCCGAGGGTGTCAGTATGACTTTTGATCAAAAGTATCGTACAGTACGAACAGGTGTATCGTACCGTACGAATGACATTAATATCATACCAAACCCCTTTATTTCATTCTCATCTGTTTACTGAGGTGGATCGTACAGTATGATGTGTGTATATCGTACAGTACGATCGACAATAATAACGTACCAGCCCGCTTAAATTTGTCCCAATCCGTTTGCTGATGTGGCGCGTACAGTACGAAGAGGAGATATCATACCGTACAATGACCAATAATTTATCGTACAGTACGATGTGAGTTGTACAGTACGATCAACAGAGATAAAATTTACCGGTTGGTGTGTTATGTGTAGATTATTATATACCATACAATACGATCGGTGTATCATACAGTACGATATTACAGAGTCAAGGTTAGTGCTTTATGTGTAGTGAGTGTGTGATGATCAGGAGTAGCCCAATGTTTTTTTTTTTGTTGTTGTTTTTTCTATGCAGTTATATCTATGACACGTAATCTAGTCCTCAAGGTGCTAAAGGTGTCGAATGCTAGAGGTTTTGTGAATATGTCAGCCAATTGATCTCCTGTAGCGATGTGATGCAATTCTATATCTCCCTTAGCAACGTGATATCTAATGAAGTGTTGTCTAATGTCTATGTGTTTTGTTCGAGAGTGCTGAATTGGGTTCTTAGAGATGAAAATTGCGCTTGTGTTGTCACACATAATTGAAATTGTTCATACAGGTAGGCCAAGGTCAAGAATTTGTTGTTTCAGCCATAGTACTTATGCAACACAGCTTCCTACTGCAATATATTCTGCCTCAGCTGTGGAAAGTGTTACCGAGTTTTGCTTCATACTGGACCAAGAAATTAATGATTGTCCTATGAATTGGCAGGTACCAGAGGTACTTTTTCTATCTATCATACATGCTGCAAAGTCTGAATCTGAGTATCCTAAGATTTCAAAGGAAGTGCTGTGCCTAGGATACCAAATTCCTAAGTTTGGGGTGCTTAGTAGATATCTAAGAATTCTCTTGACAACAGTTAAGTTAGACTCTTTAGGATCAGCTTAAAAACGGGCACAGAGGCACACACTAAACATTATGTCCGGTCTACCTGTCAGTCAAGTAAAGAAGGGACCCAATCATTCCTCTATATTTTTTCTGATATACTGATTTTCCACTAGGATCTTTGTCTAATTGAATTGTTGAGCTCATTGGAGTGTTCATGGGTTTAGCACTATCCATTTTATATTTTTTCAAGATATCCTTAATGTACTTTGTTTGGCTAAGAAAAGTTCTGTTATCCATTTATTTTATATTAAAGCCAAGAAATCAATTAAGTTCTCCCATCATGCTCATTTCAAACTCATTACTCATTATTTTTGAAAATTCATCACATAATATTTTATCTGAAGATCCAAATAGAATGTCATCCACGTAAATCTGAACAATGAGAATTTCTTCTTTGACCGTTTATAAAAAAAGTGTAGTATCTACACTACCCTTTTCAAACCCTCTATCCAATAGGAATGAGCTAAGTCTTTCGTACCATGCTTTAGGAGCTTGCTTTAATCCATAAAGTGCATTCTTTAATTTGAATACATGATTTGGAAATTATGAACTTTCAAATCCGGGGGTTGCTCAACATAGACATCTTCCTTAATTACCTCGTTCAGAAATGCACTCTTTACATCCATTTGATATAACTTAAAGTTCTTGAAGCAAGCAAAAGCTAAGAGCACTCTTATGGCTTCTAGTCTAGCAACAGGGGCAAAGGTTTCTTCAAAGTCTATTCCTTTAATTTGGTTGTACCCCTTAGCTACTAGTCTGGCTTTATTCCTTATTATTGTTCCTGAATCATTCACCTTATTTTTGAAGACCCATTTTGTTCCAACAACACTTTGTTCTTTAGGTCTCTTGACTAACTCCCAAACATCATTCCTGGTGAATTGGTTCAGCTCTTCTTGCATTGCTAGAATCTAAAATTCATCTCCTAAGGCTTGATCTATATTTGTAGGTTCTATCATAGAGATGAATGCTGAATGACTAACCTCCTTCCTAAGTCCATGCCTAGTTCTTACACCTTCTGAAGGGTCTCCTAAAATTAAATCTTTAGGATGACTAGAAGAATATCTCCATTCTCTAGGAAAATCTTCCCGAGGTTCTATCCTTTCTCCTAAGGTTATAGTCTCCACTCCTTGAATTTTCTCTATTTCATCATGTTCAATTTTTGATTCAGAGGACTTATCTGATTCATCAAATACTACATGGATGGACTCTTCTACCACAAGGGTTCTCTTATTAAAGATTCTATAGGCCTTACGTACAGATGAATAACCTAAGAAGACACCCTCATCAGACTTGGGATTAAATTTTCCTAAGGGATGTTTACCATTATTCAAGATGAAGCACTTACACCCAAAGAAATGTAAGTGTGAAAGGTTTTGTGTCCTAACCTTAAGGAGTTCATATGGAGTTTTGTTCAGCTTAGATCTAATGTTCATCCTATTTAAAACATAACATACTGTGTTGACTGCTTCTGCCCTAAAGTATCTAGGAAGGGTGTACTCTGTTAACATTACCCTAGCGGCTTCTACCAAGGTTCTATTCTTCCTTTCTGCTATACCATTTTGTTGTGGTGTTCTAGGGGCTGAGAAATTGTGTTATATTCCTAGCTCTTGATAGAATGATTCAAATCTATCATTTTGAAATTCTCCACCATGATCGCTATGAATTGTTTAGATTTCACAACCTAATTTCCGTTGAATCCATGTAGAGAAAACCTTAAATTCTTCAAAAGACTCATATTTATGTGCTAAGAATCTTACCCAAGTGAATCTAGTGAAGTTATCTACAATCACAAATCCATAATTTTTCCCACCTAGGCTGGCTATACTAACAGGTCCAAATAAGTCCATGTTTAGGATTTCTAGTGGCCTAGTGGTGATCACATCTCTAATTGAATGAAAAGATGATTTGACTTGTTTTCCTAGTTGACAAGCATCACATAAATGATCTTTTATGAAATCTAACTTAGGTACGCCTCTAACTAGGTTTTTCTGAGTGATGTTTCTAAGAGTTTTCATACTAGCATGGCATTGTCTTCTATGCCATAGCCACGAGTCATCAACTATTATTTTCAAACAAAATGAATTTGAACTATCAATGCAATCAAGGTCTAATATGTAAACATTGTTCATTCATTTTCCTTCTAAAACTAGTTTATCATTTAAACTAATCAGGCATTTATCAAATAGAAATTTAATATCAAAACCTTTGTCACACAGTTGACTAACGCTAAGTAAGTTATGCTTCAAATCATCAACTAGTAAGATATTTTCAATTAAAAAATTTTTAGCATTACCAAAAATATCTGAGCCTATCACTTTCCTGGTAGTGTTGTCTCCCAATGTTACTTTGCCTCCAGTTTTGGTCTCCAGTAGGATGAACTTCTTCATATCTCCAGTCATGTGTCGCGAGCAGCCACTATCCAGGTACCGCATGCTCTCACTAGGTCTTTTGTGAGAGCATCCCTACAATTTCATTCAAAGATTAGATTTGGGAACCCAAGTGAGTTTGGGTTCCTCCTTATGCTTTCATGAATGAGATATATGCATGCTATGCTGTGATGGATACAGTTTAGGTCTCCATACTAAGTGTGTCCTACGGTGAATTATACATGTGCGGGCTATGTGACCTAACATGCCACAAGAGAAACACCTAACACCAGGAAATGGGTTTACTAATCTATGTGGGTGATAGTGCCTCTTCCTAAAGTTGCGTGATGCATGCTGTGTTGGGGGTTTGCTAGGATGGCCTAATGTGAGTGATGCAACTTCATTTTCTAGTTCTTTTATTCTTTCACTGAAGGTTTTATTTTGAGCTATCAATCCATCAACTTCTATTAATAGCAAGTGCTCACTATGATCTACTTCTAATGCAAGTTTATCTAGTATATCAAAAGCTTCTTCTAGTTCAACATGAGTGGTTTTCAAGGTTTCATGCACTTCAGTTAGTTCAATATGCTTCTTATTTAATGCATCATACTCATCAAGAAGTAGCATATGATCTCTATCTAAATCAGAATTTTCTTTAAACAAGTTAGCATGCTCAGATTGTAATAAACTAAATTCAACATTAAGCTTAGCATGCATCTTTTTCAACTTCCTATACGAGTCATGGATATTTTTTTAGAAATACGTAATAACTCTTTATATGAAAGTTGACATACCTCATCTTGATCCGATTGATCAATGTTATCATTAGCCATAAGACACAAATTTTTTACCTCCTCTGCTTCTTCTTCTGACGATTCTGAGGCAGAGTCGGCCCAAAAAGCTTTTTATGTATTTATCTTTCGTTTATTGTATTTTGCTTTGTCATCTCCTTTCTCTTTAGCTGGTTGACTCTCCAGATTGGGGCAATCAACTCGTAGGTGACCTGGCTTCCTACATTCAAAACAGATTGTATCAGATGAAACCTTATTGGACCTTGAGCTTATACCTTTATTCCAGCTATTCTGATGACGCTTCTATTTTCTCTTCTGGAAATTTTTGCACTGTCGGGTCATCAGTGCTATCTCATCCTCTTCCTCCCCTACAGAGCTTTCACTTTCTGAGTTGTTAGCTTTTAATTCCACCGTTCGCTCCTTCTTCTTTTCACCTGCATTACTTTATCTCTGACTCACTCCTTGCTCATATGCAATGAGTGACCCAAGGAGATTATCAATAGAATAAATATTAAGGTCTTTAAATTCAGTGATAGTAGTTATCTTTACATCATAGGAACTAGGTAAGCACCTAAGAATTTTATTTACTTTCTCAGAGTTTGAAATCTCTCTACCTAATGCATGCAAGGATGTCATGATTTGGGTGAACCAAGTGTACATGTTAGATATTGTTTCGCTAGGTTTCATGCGAAAGAGTTCGTAATCATGTAGTAAAATGTTAAGCCTAGACTATTTTACTTCACTTGTTCCTTCGTATGAAATGCGCAGTCTATCCCAAATCTCCTTACCAGTGGTATAGGTAGACACTCTCATATAGTCCTCAGACTTCAATGCACAAAAAAAGCAATTTAAACATTTAGCATTCAGTTGGGCTAAATCCCTATCCTCATTGCTCCATTCATTAAAAGGTTCAGGAGTTTTCAATCCATTAACAGTTTTAAATGGTGCAACATATCCATCATTCACTAACATCCACATACGGTAATTAATAGATTGTAAAAAAGTAGACATTCTAATTTTCCAAAAATCAAATGGAATGTTATCAAAAAGAGGTAGACGGGTTATTGAATAACCCTCCGCAGTATTACGATTACCAAAATGCGACATGATCATTTTTTCAAGGTTTTCTAAAACACTATTTTTGAAAACAGGCTCTGATACCAATTGAAATCACTAGATGGACAAGAGGGGGAAGAATTGTGAAAACCTTTTGACAATAATTAAAACCTAAGCAGGAGTTCTAATTTTTTTGATGCATTTACAATTTTAACATGAAAATAAATTCAAACAACTTTGCTTTCACAAATTTTCCCAAGCAAATATTATGAAATAAAATGCACGCAATAATAAATAGATGATAAGGAAAAAGCACACCGAAATTTTTATAGTGGTTCGGTTAGACCATGACCTACGTTCACTCCCCGGAGTCCTCCGCTCCGGGTATTTCACTACAAGCAATAGCTCTCCTTTTGCCCCCCTTGGCAAGGTGAAGAAGCCCTTACAATACTCCCTTTCACTAACCCGACGTGGTGGAGTGCCAAACTCAGTTTTCACCCTCCTGGCGAAGGTAGAGAACCTTCTCATTTTTCTCCCTCCTGGAGAAGGCAGAGTACCTCGAGGTCATGAATGTAGAAGAGCCTTTCCCCTTGGAGATCCTCCCACAAATTCTTCTAGGGCCACAGGAGGAACAAGATGCAGCAAGTTTGGAGCAATCGTGTGATCTCCCTCACACCTTCTCCCTCATAACGCTCACCTTCTCCTCCTCTCTCAAACCCTAAAGAACTTCTCAAGAGCTCTCTCCCTCGTAATCCCTCTCTAACCATGTTCTCCTCTATCTAATTCACACCCTCAAAATATGACAAGCTTTACACATAAAAATGGGCTCCAAAATTCCTGAGATTTCAAAAGTAGCCGTTAATATCATACAGTACAGTTTCTAATCGTACAGTACGATATGTATAAACAGACTTCGTCCTGGTACGAAGTGGTATGAACAGTTCAAGAATATTCGTACAATATTATTTTACATCGTACGGTATGATTCATAACAATACTGTTCGTACAGGATGATATCCGGGACAATCAAACATCATCTATGTTCATCGTATGGTATGATTGACATCGTATGGTATGATTGACATCGTATAGTACTATGAGACAAAACCTAAGAGATCGTCCAAGACGATTTTCAGGATAATTATAATTCATCTCTGTTCATCGTATTATACGAATGGGTTCATACAGTACGATGTTCAAATCATATCATATAGTACGATTACATTCGTACGGTACGATCTACTCACAGAATCATCCTACAAAGCTCTGTTCGTACGGTATGAAATAACATCGTACAGTACGATCTATAGAGAAAGAAAAAACTTGAAATTTTTCATTTAAAAATACTCTCCCCCTGTGTGTGTGCATGGTTGCTCAGACTTTTATGTATTTTGTGGCGAGACTAAAGAAAATAAAAATAAAATAAACAATAAAATACATTGCAAACTCATACTCCTAATCTACCCATTCTTGAGTCTTCCTATCGTCCTGAGTAGCTTTTGATCTTCCTGAAATGTTAGTACTCACGGACAATAGCAAATAAAATAATATTCAATGAATAGATAATTAAAATAACATTATTTGTCATCATCAAAATCTCAAACTCGGGGTCATGGGTTGCAACAAATTTCTATCTGATTCTCTTTCATCTGTGATGGATGTCATGTGAGACTTTCTTACATGAAGTTAATTTCTTTTAATTCCTTTTAGGTTTTGCTTCATCTTATTAATTCCACTACCCTTATAAGTGATTCCACAATAAGGACATTTAAATTGTTTCCTTCCATCAACACCTTTATACTTTGTAAAAGTGATTCCAAGCAATATTTACCTTTTTGCAAACGCTTTGGGCTAGTGATACATGCTAATTATTTGGTTGATTCATTCTAAAGTATCAAAATAAAACATTTTATTCTAAAAAAAAAATAAAACTAATAAATACGAGGGGCATAAAATTAACATAGAGAAGTTAACAACCCTAATGATATACTTGCTGAGCTAACATAATACTTTTGATGTAATTTGGAAGACAATATTACAAAAAAAGTTATGATCTAATACTTCCAAATATCATAGTTATAGTACTAACTTTTTAATGTAATAAGAACTGAAAACACTGCTAAATTCTAGTAACTCAATGAAGCTAAATTAGAGGCATGAGGATGATTATGGTTTCTCAAAATACATAAAATATCTTGTAATAGTTACGTAATCATTCAAATATAATAAAAATTTTAATTCAATTGGGAGTCAAAATTTGTTTTAATGCTTACTCGGCTGAAACTTTTATATCTTAAATATATCAAATGAAATAAGGTATTGTTGCATTTTTGCTTCTCTCAACAATTTATAGAAAGTCAATAATAAACAATAACATGCTTATGTAATGAAAGAAATTTTGCAATTTGCAAAAAATCAACATGGAGCTATCACAAAATCAGGAACTACGATATGATTTTGACTCAAAATATTATTCAAGATCCAATTAATCTGAAATTAAAATATGAAAATGAAGTAAAATTTATTATTTTTAATAAAAACTTATTAAAATATTTTTGCTAAATATAGACAATTTAAACCCAAATCCAAATTTGACTCCAATTTTCGCAAATGTTCACATGTAAAACTCAAATATAATATTATTCTTTGAATATACCTATTGATAAATGATGGATGGTAGAAATTTGAAAGTTTGTTTCTTCTATTCTAAGAGACTGTGTCCGACTATGATGTTTATGTGTTGAGAAGCACACCTACTATAAGAAAGAAAGGGAATGAGAGAGATAATTGTGGTTTGTGCCTGATAAGGATGTTACACAACTACATGAGAATGAGAGAGAGGTCATAGCCTGAGAGGGAAGCTAAGCCTTGGGGTTAAACAATTTTATATTAATTTGACAAACCCTAACTTAATTTCATATTTTTGGCCCTTAAATTAGTGATCGATGATGTAAATGAGCTAGTTGTTAGAACCAAATGGTTTGATTAAATTTGGTTGGTTTGCCAATTACATGGTTGACCTAGTGTTTATTCCTATTTTTTCTCAGTTTCATATGAAAATGGTTTTGGTGTTCTACCAAACTAATTTCCCAATCAGATCACAGTTGAACTAGCTAATCCAGTCCAATTAAAAAAATGTTGGTTATAAGGTATAATTACTATACCAAATAACAAGAGTGAGGACTCTGATACTGAAAGCCAAATGTTATTATATTTACTAAAAAATGAAAGTTCGATGGGGATGTTAAGCCCTATGAACTTAGTCCCAAACTAACCAAGAGGGGGGGGGGGGGGGGGGGGGGGGGGGGGTGAATTGGTATTTTAAAACCTTCTCTTTAAAACAAAGTCACATAAACCAAATCACACCACAAAAATAATGCGGAATTTAAACGTGCGGAAGCAAAAAAGAAACACAGAGATTTATAGTGGTTCGGTCGACTCGACCTACGTCCACTCCTTGGAGGCACCCTCCAAGTATTGCACTACACAAAAAGTGACTCTCCTTTAGCCCCCACGGCTAGGTGGAGAAACCCTCACAAGAACCTCCTTTTTGCCACCCCGGCAAGGCAGAGAACCTATCTCCTTTTGCTTCCTCCTGAAGCTGGCAGAGAACCAGAACCAAAAGCACAACTCCTTACCTCTACCGACCCTTCCACGGACGAGAAACTCTAGACGAAGACGACGCAGAGAGATCCTTGAAGCAACCCTTGTGAAACTCCTCACAAGCTCCCCCTCACAAGATCCTCTCTCTCTCTTCTCTCTCTCTTTCTCTCCTCAAGGTCTTCTCAGGTCAAGGCAGCAGCCAAAGGTCTTGAAAAATGTTGAACAAGAGCTCTTTAAATAGAAGAGCTTCAAAAGAGTTCATTAATTGCAAGTTGCCGACTTTATCGTCCAGGCTGATCTGGACATCGGCCTGGCCGATCAGTACAAATCAATGAAGATCGGCCAGAGCATAGCCCTGGATGCAAGATTGGACGATTGAAAATTAGCTTGATCGTCCAGGCCGATCTTACGATCATCCTGGCCGATCAGTTCAAATCAGACGAAAATCGTCCTGACAATAGCCCTGAATATGGGCTGGCCGATATTGATCGTCCTGAAGTAACTTAAGGTTTTTGACTAGATCGGCCTGGCCGATCCTGCGATCGTCCAGGACGATATGATCGTATCAATCATCCTTAATTACTTCCTTAATTTCCTGAACAATTATGGTATAATTTGTTAATATCGTCCAGGCCGAGCCGATGATCGTCCTGGCCGATAATTTAAAGATATGCTATACCATACTTGTCTATGGCGGCTACTTCTTTCTGTTTTGAGCTTATCGTCCTGGCCGATACACGTATAGTCCAGGACGATCGGTTAACGTTGGCTGCCTTAATCAAGAATCCTTAATTAGACTTTCTGTTTTAAGCTAATCGTCCAGGCTGATCAAAGATATCATCCTGGCCGATATGAGTAAAAACAGAATTTCTAATTCTCTCAAGTGTGTGTGTGAAGGGTTACAAAGTATCAGTCTTTTTGACTATTACAAGAGGACTCAAAAGGTAAAAAACAAAAGTACAGACTGACTCAACCCTAAACCTACGCATTCCTGAACTTGGCTCCTTTTTGATTGTCCGATCGTCGATTCCTGAAAAGTTAGAAGCAACAAGCTGTCCAAGAAAAGCAGTGTTTGTCAATCATCAAAACATAAGACATGAAAAATAGATTTGCAACAATCTCCCCCTTTTTGATGATGACAAAACACAAGTAGGAAAATTAAAATAAAAAAGATTCATTAGAAAAAACAAAGTTATAACATCAACTTTTTCTTACCACATCCTATCCTACTCCCCCTTTTTGTCATCACAAAAAGAGAGTCAAAAATAGTAAAAAGAACAACAAACATCACGAAAGACTACTACAAAAAGACAAGAAACAATAAAGCACAAACTAAAAGAACGAGGGATCCTGATCATCAGATGGAGGAGGTGGAGGTGGCTGCTGAAAGTAACTGGCAAGGGTAGTAAACTGAGCATTGAACCAGGCGATGTCCTGGTCATGCTGCTGCTGCTGGTGAGTGAGAAAACTGTCAAAACGAGCTAAATCCTCGGCGCGGTGATGTTCGTAGCGGGCGATGTCCTCAGAGTGTTGCTGCTCTTGGGCAGCAACATATGCATCAAATCTGGTCTCCCAACGATCAAATCTCGCAATCAACTGATCTACCGGTGAATGTTGGTGGAGAGGGACAGGGTCAGGAAAGGGAGCTGGAGCGGGAGCCTCCTCCTCTCTAGCCTCCCGTGGTTCATCCGGGTGGAGACGAGTACTGTGAAGGGTGCTGAAGGAATTGTTTGAGTAGAAGAGAGTTGGGAAATCTGGTGGATTGGGATATTGAATTTGGTATTTGGTTTCAAGAACATAGGCTATGATATGTCCTAAGGCTAGATTTGGCTTTCTTCTGTGGCCTGGATCTCGGATTGTTGTTAGGTGATCAATGTAACGAAAAAATAGATCTGCAGTGTTAAATTCCCTATGTGCCATGATGTAGAAGGTAGTGAGGGAAAGTAGAGGGGTAATGTGGACACGGTCCCCGGCTTTTGGAATGACAGAGGTGCGAAGGACATGTTGGATTGTCCTAGCATCTCTGACTAAAGAGCTAGTCTCTCCAACATGGTAACGGACATTGGTCTGGCGAAGAAAGTGGTTTGCCGTGGACCAGTCAAAATCAGGGTCAGGGGCAATAAGGTGCAGCTTATCTCCGGTGGTGGATAACTGTAAAAGTTCAACACAGTCCTGATATGTGATTTCGACAGGGCGTCGATTCACATAGGAGGACAGGGCTGTGAAGGTAGAGTTTATGCGGAGGTTTGCAAAGAATTCTAACAGGAACTCAGAATTGAACGGAAAAACAAGGGACAGAATTAAACAAAGGGAAGTGTGTGCGAAGAGATCCATTACCGGGTAGGAAATGTGGGTCGGATTGATAATTCTGGAGACAGTGATTCCACATTCCTTATAGCGATGATAAGCAGCTTCATCTTCTGCTTCCCGGAAACGAGGGTCAACCCTTGCCCTCGAGGAACTTCCAGAGGTCTGACGGACGCGCTTCCCACCAGCCATATGAGAGAACTTTAAGCAGAAAAACAAAGGAGAAAGGATGAGGTGTGAGAAAACATGGTTGGATCGGCCTAAATTTAAAGAATCGTCCATATCGTCCTGGCCGATCGCAGAATCGTCCAGGCCGATATGTGTCAATAATTACGTACAGGCCGATTGGTCAAAAAGGCGGTCCAATCGTTCGGACCGATCAGATATCGGCCAGGCCGATTAGACACAGGCTATCGGCCCGAGGAGTCAGTCCGGACGACCGTTGAAAAAGCAGATCGTCCGGGCCGATTAGGTGTATCGTCCAGGACGATGCACAATAATTGATCGTACCGGCCGAAGTTAAAACGTTTTAAATGCTTGCCACGTGTATCGTCCAGGACGAACAGTGGATCGGCCCGGCCGATGGTCCAATAATGGATCGTTCGGGGCCGAATTTAAAGATCAAAAACGTACTGACACGTGGATCGTCCGGGACGGTCCAGTGTATCGGCCAGGACGATGCACATAGAATGCATCGGCCAGACAAATAAACTATCGGCCAGGACTATCACCAAGAGTTTTGATCAAATCGTCCAGGACGATAATGTATCGTCCAGGACGATGATTTTCATTAAGCACAGAAAAAGGTCAGCAGATGGATTTTGGAAAGAATTTGTCCTATCGGCCAGGTCGATAGAAATATCGGCCAGGCCGATGTGACTTGAAATTGAAATCAAGAAAGGAATGGTGATGATCAAGACCCTCAAAAATAAAACAAAAGAAAAGACAGTCAAAGATAAAAAAAAATAAAATAAAACAAACACCGAATATTTTTTTTTTTTGATTTTAATTTTTCTATTTTTTTTTTGTTTTAGAAAGGCATCATATGAGAATTCTTTTCTTGAATTTAAATTTTTGAAGTTTTTAGGAGATCAAGAGGTTTAACAAAATCCAATTAGAAGAAGGTAGAAAAACTGATTCCATTAACCCTAGATCGGATATTCTTCAGGGTACAAAATTCTCTTAAAAACAACAGAATCCTAACTTGGAATAACACAAGAGGATTTAAGAGATCAATCAAGACTTGTTTAACAACTAAAATATCTTATAAATAATAAACCAAAATAGTTTTTCTCAATCATGGAATTTGAAATCAAATCTTTGAACGTATCACATAATTAATGAGTTTTCTAAGTTTTAAGAGTTTTACCAAAGAAATGATAGCTTGCAATTAGTGGGCTAATTTCATGCCTCTTTTCACTTTTATTGGCTCTTTGAGCATCTTTTGATTTTTCATACACTTTTGTGTATATAGTTTTCCTTTCAATTTGGCTTCATTAGCCTCTTTCCTTTTTATCTCTTGCAAGCTAATAACTCTTTAATATACCCTTAAAGAAAAATACTTAGTTGTGAGTATATCCTCCAAATATTAGAGAATAGGAGCTCTCTCTCTAACATAGGGAAGAACAATCCACAACACAAAATCAAAATCACGTGATGATTGCAATGGTAAGATTTCAAAAGCTTGAATGATATTAAAGAATTTTGACTATTATGCATAAGATGATTTAATGTAGCAAGATTAGAAAGATATCTTAAAAAGCCATTGGTTAAACTGAGTTTAGACTTTTTGTTTTATAAAAGAAAAATCATGCCACTAAACAAAGTCAGAAGAGGGAAAAAACATCACCAGTTTACTCTCTTTAACTAATTTAGAAAAGCTAAACCCTATCAAAAGAAAAACTCCAATATTTAAAAGCTTGAGAAGTTTCATCATATGGAATGCCAAAAAAAAAAAATCCAAAGTGAACAAAGCAAAAGCAAAAAAATAAGCAAACTAAAGACAACAAAAAGTGAATACAAAAACTAAAAATAAAAGTCACACAAAAACTAAAGATATCAAGCAAGTGATAAAACAACGGATTTTAGCAATTGAGCTGCAAGCCTCCTTATGTTCAGTTATCCTATGCTCCCACGAGGTCTTTTGGTGAGAGCACTCCTGCAAGACTCAACAACAGTCAGTTTTAGGAACCCAAACAGATTTGGGCTCCTTCTTAGGAAATGTAGAGTGCAATGCAGATGTGGTATGTATTGAATCATGCATCTTAGGTCTCCATACCCAATGTGTACTGCGGTGAACTGTGCAAGTGTGTGAGATGTGTCCTAACATGCCACAAGAAAAACATTGGATTCCAGGAAAAGGTTTTCTTAAATGATTTGAGAAAAGATGCCTCTTCCTAGGTTTTGGCCTTTGATTAAGAGTTGGTGTCATCCTAGCTTTCTTACATGTATCCAAATCATTTTGAATTCTCAAGTTAGTTCTTTTTAATGCATTATTCTCAATTCTCAAATTTTTCTCAATCTCTTTAGATTTCTTAAGATCATCATTAAGTGAGGTGTGTGAAGCTTCTAATGCATTACTTTTATCAATTAATTCCAAATGCTTCTTGTTTAATTCATCAAATTCATCAAGTAGAGCCATGTGATTTGAATCAATCGTTGCATGATCTTTGAGAAAAACTTCATGCTCTTTTTGTAGATTTGAATGTTCTAATTTTAGGCTAGCATGAGTTTTCTTTAATTTCCTATATGATGCATGGATTTTTTCACAAATTTCAAATAATTCATCATAGGTTGGTCTACATACCTCTTCCTCATCACTTTGGTTTTCTCCCATGAAACAAAAGTTTGTAGTTTCTTCCTCTGGTTCAGTCTCAGAGGAATCAGTACCTGATTCTGCCCAGAAGCCTCTTTGGATTTTCTTATTCTCCTTCCTAGACTTAGCTTTTTCCTCACCTTTTTCCTTTTCTTTGCTTGAATGATCTTGAAGTGTAGGACAATCGGCTCTTACATGTCCGGGTTTCCTGCATTCAAAACAAACAACATCAGAAGATCCTTTACTATGTTTATGATCCTTACCTTTTCTCCAACTTTGATGATGATTTTGTTTCTTCCTTAGAAAGCTTTTGAATTGCCTTGTGATGAAGGCAACTCCATCGCTTTCAGACCCAGAAGATTCAGAATCCGATTTGTGTGCCTTCAATGCAATTGTTTTCTCCTTTTTCTTCTCACCTGTATCAAGATTTCTTTGATTCACCCCTTGCTCGTAAAGCAATGAGTGAGCCAAGCAAGTTATCAATAGAGTAGGTGTTTAAATCTTTAGATTCAGTAATTGCAGTAATTTTTGCATCATAGGATGAAGGCAAGCATCTCAAAATCTTGTTAACTTTTTCATAGTTCGAGAGTTCTTTTCCTAGTGCATGCAATGAGGTAGCAATCTGAGTAAACCTAGTGTACATGTCAGAAATTGATTCATGAGGTTTCATACGAAAAAGTTCGTAGTCATGCAAGAGAATGTTTAAACGGGATTGTTTAACTTCATTAGTGCCTTCATAAGTAATGCACAATTTATCCCAAATTTCTTTGCCAGTTTTGCAAGTTGAAACACGCATGTAGTCCTCAGATTTTAGAGCACAGAAAAAGCAATTCAAACATTTTGCATTCAATTGAGCTAAATCTCGTTCATCAAAAGTCCATTCGGTAAAAGCAACTTCAGTTTTAAAACCGTTAATTTCACGAGAAGGTGGAGAATAACCTTCTTGAATAAGCATCCACATGCGATAATCAGTAGATTGTAGAAAAGTTGACATGCGAGTTTTCCAGAAATCAAAAGGTAGGTTATCGAACAGAGGAGGTCGGGTAATAGAATACCCTTCCGTAGTGTTGCGATTCCCAAAGTTAGACATGGATCAAATTCAAAAAGTTTTTAAACTTTAATTTTCGAAACAAGCTCTGATACCACTTGAAAGTTCGATGGGGATGTTAAGCCCTATGAACTTAGTCCCAAACTAACCAAGAGGGGGGGTGAATTGGTATTTTAAAACCTTCTCTTTAAAACAAAGTCACATAAACCAAATCACACCACGAAAATAATGCGGAATTTAAACGTGCGGAAGCAAAAAAGAAACACAGAGATTTATAGTGGTTCGGTCGACTCGACCTACGTCCACTCCTTGGAGGCACCCTCCAAGTATTGCACTACACAAAAAGTGACTCTCCTTTAGCCCCCACGGCTAGGTGGAGAAACCCTCACAAGAACCTCCTTTTTGCCACCCCGGCAAGGCAGAGAACCTATCTCCTTTTGCTTCCTCCTGAAGCTGGCAGAGAACCAGAACCAAAAGCACAACTCCTTACCTCTACCGACCCTTCCACGAACGAGAAACTCTAGACGAAGACGACGCAGAGAGATCCTTGAAGCAACCCTTGTGAAACTCCTCACAAGCTCCCCCTCACAAGATCCTCTCTCTCTCTTCTCTCTCTCTTTCTCTCCTCAAGGTCTTCTCAGGTCAAGGCAGCAGCCAAAGGTCTTGAAAAACGTTGAACAAGAGCTCTTTAAATAGAAGAGCTTCAAAAGAGTTCATTAATTGCAAGTTGCCGACTTTATCGTCCAGGCCGATCTGGACATCGGCCTGGCCGATCAGTACAAATCAATGAAGATCGGCCAGAGCATAGCCCTGGATGCAAGATTGGACGATTGAAAATTAGCTTGATCGTCCAGGCCGATCTCACGATCGTCCTGGCCGATCAGTTCAAATCAGACAAAAATCGTCCTGACAATAGCCCTGAATATGGGCTGGCCGATATTGATCGTCCTGAAGTAACTTAAGGTTTTTGACTAGATCGGCCTGGCCGATCCTGTGATCGTCCAGGACGATATGATCGTATCAATCATCCTTAATTACTTCCTTAATTTCCTGAACAATTATGGTATAATTTGTTAATATCATCCAGGCCGATCCGATGATCGTCCTGGCCGATAATTTAAAGATATGCTATACCATACTTGTCTATGGCGGCTACTTCTTTCTGTTTTGAGCTTATCGTCCTGGCCGATACACGTATCATCCAGGACGATCGGTTAACGTTGGCTGCCTTAATCAAGAATCCTTAATTAGACTTTCTGTTTTAAGCTAATCGTCCAGGCCGATCAAAGATATCGTCCTGGCCGATATGAGTAAAAACAGAATTTCTAATTCTCTCAAGTGTGTGTGTGAAGGGTTACAAAGTATCAGTCTTTTTGACTATTACAAGAGGACTCAAAAGGTAAAAAACAAAAGTACAGACTGACTCAACCCTAAACCTATGCATTCCTGAACTTGGCTCCTTTTTGATTGTCCGATCGTCGATTCCTGAAAAGTTAGAAGCAACAAGCTGTCCAAGAAAAGCAGTGTTTGTCAATCATCAAAACATAAGACATGAAAAATAGATTTGCAACAAAAAATACTACATGAGCCAAAATTTCTTACTTATTTAAAATGACTAATTAAACATGCATATCAGATATTAATATTTTCTTATTTTTATTCATTATACTACTTTAGATATTACTGGGCACGTGATTTAGATATTGATTCAAAATAATTGAGCATTATGTACTTTCTTATACGATTCCTTGATAGTACTCCATTGTCATAAATTTTTAATAGTTTTCATTGATATTTTTTAATTACTGATTTATAGAATTTTTTTACTATTTGGATAATAACGTTATGATCGATGGTTTATAGCCTTACTATTTCAATATCCATACTATGCTATTTTACAGGCTTTATTATTATTGTATCTGTTTTACTATTCCTATACAGATTCATGATCATATTGACTTCTATTGTTAAGAATTAAATGAATTCATGCATACTATTTCTTTTTCATGTTTTGAGCTTAATAATATAGTTTTAGTAACCCATTAGGCTTCATAATCTCATTATATATGATTAATAGTTTCAGGTCATGAAGAAGGTTTGGGAGTGTGAGCCTTATCAAATATATGATTATTTAGATTTTATAATTATTTTATCTTTTAGTTATTCTTTTAATCTTAGGAGTAGACTAATAGTAAGTTGTATTTGTATGACTTCTAGTTTTTGTATATAATTTTTTGGTAATGAATACAAATGTATATTGATATTTTGATCAATAGATTTATTTATGTTGGTATTTTATATTAAAAGAAATTAGATTACTCTGGTTATTGCTATAAAAAGATAAAAGTTAGAAGTTTTTCCAATTTAAATTATGGGGTATGACACCAGGTCACTAAGCCAACAAACTATATCATAGAATTAGATTACATAGCCTCCACGGTACTCTTAAATATAACAACTCTATTCGAACTCTATCCATCATCGGCTTTGGGATCTTAGGGGTCCATATGCAACAACACTTTATTCTGTATAAAAAGGTAGAGTTTCAATTACACACATGATAATCATATCATAATCAAGACTGTTAATAATACTGATTCCCAACTCCTATTAATCAATACAAATCATTTCCTATAGCTTTGATTGTAATCCAATCCTTCCAAACTGTTGCTCTAATACCACCCTGTGATGCCTTAGGATCTAATGGAAAGATTGAACACCTAGTCCTGAATTTGAACTAATCCATTCAAAGAATAAACTAGCACTTCTATAAAATCCAAAATAATAAAAGTAGTATTAGAGACATCTATTGATTTCATTCAACAAAATACATATATAATAATCCACTTTAGGTCTAATCTATAAATTAAAATAATTAACATTGGATTACAAAAAATACCTTAATACTCTCAATTTAGAGAAAGCCTCACTCAACCTCTTTTCCTACTCCATTGGTCCTTTTCCATTTCCTGAAATATCAAAAAGTTTATAGAGTGAGCACAACCATCTCCCTAGATTTATTTTACCAATCCGTCATATATATCAATATCCAATCAAAATATAAAATCATAATTATATTAAGTACTTAATAATTAGTATATAATAAATAAAATACTAGTATGACATGGTTTCTTAGGGTTGTTAAATTGTAATTGGTTTCATAATTACTACTTACACTTTCATATAAATACAAGAGATGTCTTGGAATACTTGTCATTAGAGTTTGACTTGCACTTAGCTTTCTCATTTCATGAGAATTCATATAGTGATTCAAAAAATAAAAATATTAGATCAAAATATCAATTACATTTGACATATCAATTTATCAAAATATGCAAATGCATGAATAAAATGTACATGTCCATAATAGAGTAAAAAAGAACAATGGGGCTAGAATAGAGTAGAACATAACATAATAACCTCCCACACCTACTTTCAGCAAGTAAGGAAAGAATTCCTCCCACATTCACACAAGGTAGATGGGTTCATAATATAATATATACGGTGTATTAACTCAAATTTTAACCCATTCAAACAATTTTTTTAGGAGCCATTATAAGTCAAAATTGAAAATCATCTTCATCATAAGATATATATTATAATATTTTAATTGTAATTTTTTTGTTTCATAATTTTTGGGCACGGGTGCCAAAATTTTAAGAAATTTATATCTATTGGTACAAGTGTGGATTTTAAACTGTAAGGTATTCATTTTGTAAACTAATTTCACCAAATTTTTTTAAATAAAATAAGGTATTTTAATTATATTTTTTTATAATTTTTAAAGCCCCAAAATAATATATATGGATTTTATTCAAAATTGAATTAAATTATATAAATATATAATAATATATTATTTTTTTAATCTAAATACCTAATCTATTAATATTAAATCCCTTTTTAATCCTTCATGCTTTAAGTTAAATGATATTATTTTAACTAAGATTATTTTGAGTAAAATAGAGAGAAAAGTGTGGT
This sequence comes from Dendrobium huoshanense, assembly GCA_016618105.1. Classification (NCBI taxonomy): domain Eukaryota; kingdom Viridiplantae; phylum Streptophyta; class Magnoliopsida; order Asparagales; family Orchidaceae; genus Dendrobium; species Dendrobium huoshanense. Next base: position 9,580,574 of record CM028354.1, read on the forward strand.
GAGAGAAATTAGAAGTTAATATTCAAATGTCATAGGATGATTTTTGTCAGTCGATCCTATTGGAGTAGTTATTCATCTTGGAGTAGACTAACATTACCATATCTCTGATTTCAATGATTTTGTATATTTTGCATTTTATGAATTTTAATTTTTTCAAATTATGTAAAAATAATGATATCTTGATTTTTAGCAAACTTTTAACGCATAATTTTAGGTATATGATAGATGTCATCAATATGAGCATTTTGATAAGAATATTTTAAATTTTCACCGTTTAATCTGGAAGCAATTATTTTTTGAAGTAAATACATAAAATACAAATTTAAGATATTCTTTATTTTATGAGTTATTACATTTTATAATGGCATTCACAAAAATATAATATTTGCATATAAGCAAGGGAGACTGGATGGAAGGTTGGTTATTAACATAAAAGATGAAGATCAATATTAATTGGTTGACAGTTGGGCCTAATTAGGATTGTTACCCTATTGGATGATAATTAGGGTTGAACTATATAGATTAATTGATAGTTGGTCCTAAATTAATATTGATACCCAACTAGGCAATAATTGGGGTGGAAGGACAAAAACATCATACTAAAGCTATTGCATTCATGATTGCATAAGATATTGTCTATAATTTATATAAGTATCTGATAATGCTAGTAAAATTGCTACAAAGGCCTTTAATATATATATATATATATATATATATATATATATATATATATATATATATATATATATATATATATATATATATATATATATATATATATATATATATATATATATATATATATATATATATATATATATATATAATTTATATTATATAAATGCATAGTATAAACACTATAAGACATACATTTAAATGTGATAGATATACAATTTTCTTGAACCAAGATAGATATAACTGTTCTTAACAAATGGGAATAGAAATGATAAAGTTTACTAACCTCTTATATTCTTTCACTTGATTACTGATCACAACTCTAGTTGTACTAATGCTTATTGATCATATGACATGTTGTTGTTTCATTAATTTTTTATGCTTTTACAGGTATATGTTCATACTAATAGTGATTTAATTATTACATACATAGTAATCATATTTTCTTGTATTGATTTCAATTATAGGTTTTGGTAATCTACTGAGATATTAGCTCACTCTATGGTTATGCCTATTTTTCAAGAAGGGGTTAGGATTCGAGGGAGTGAAGTCGATATTGGATTCATGTTTTATTTTATTTCTCTATTTCATTTAGTTTTCTTCATTTATAATCTAGAGCTAAAGGATTGAATATGAATGAATGGATTAAACTCTTATCTATTGTATATGCTTTTGAGGAATGAATATAATATTATATTTTAATACATATAAATTTTAATTACTTTTGTTGGATTTATTATTTTGATGATTTATAGAAGCTAGTTGATTAATTAAAAGATAAATAGATAATTCTTCTAAATTTGATGCTAGGGTATAACATATTGGTATTAGAGCATTATTGGAAGAATTGAAATATAACAAGAGTTATAGGAATTGATTTTGAGTAGGGTACATGTTGGGTAGTATAGATTTAAATTTCTATATTTGATCAAATTACATATGTATATATGTAGCATTTATATGTTATTGATTATAAACTAAAATTTTATTAGTGTATATATAGACCCTATCGATCAAGATTTATAGAATGAACAGAGTTTAGTAGCCCCAATGAGTTCTAACAATATGATGTAGTTTGCCATTCTGACAACACAACTCATGAGTGATTTGCATAGCATATGTGAGCAAGGAGAATGAAGAGGATAAATATTTATAGATTTTCCATAAGTTGAAGCCCCCATTGTTTAATGACGTTATTAATCCATTGGAAGTAGAAGATTGGTTATTGATGATAGAGTAGTATTTGACAGTATGTAGTGTCTAGAAAATAAGAAAGTACTAATGGTAGTATTTTTATTTGAAGGAGAAGATGAGAGATGTTAGATTGGATAGCTGAGAGAGAAGTTCTAAGTAAAGATGAATGTAGAGATTACCTGGGAAGAGTTTATTACTATCTTTAGAGACTAGTTTGTATCTATATCACCATGACAATAAATATAGTAGGCTTTCATAAGATTATAACATGGGAATAGAATAATGAAGTAGTATGAAGTTGAGTTTACTACACTAGCAATGTATGAACCTCAATTGGTTAGTATTATTGAGAGAAAATGTTATAGGTGTTTGAGAGGATTGAAGGATGGGCTAAGGTATCCGTTAGTTCTAGTAAGGATTTAGAAGTTCTCAGAGTTAGTTGAGAGAGAACAACTTATATAAAATGATTTGGATTTCCTAGTTCATATAGGTCATGAGTAAGAAGAGAGCAAGTGAATAGGTGATTAGAGGAGAAAGCAATGAGAAGGAGATAGATTTACTGATGTTAGGAGAGGACCCATAGCATAAGCTAATAGTGTACATGAGTATCTCATATGTGGGAGGAGACATACATGACAGTATTATTTACTCACATGATAGTACTTATGATGTGGTTAGCATGGACATGTAATAATAGACTTCCCACAAAGAGATTGTAGGAGAGAACTAGGCCTAGGTCAAATCAATCTAAACAGGCATATGGTCAGAGGCTTATAGGATCATAAATGTCTAGTCTAGTTTCTAAGAGTGAGATAGAGGGAAGAAGGGTGAGTGAGAGACCAAGGCAGCACATAAAGTTAGTGATGACACCACCTCTAGTACAGGTTACAACATACAATTTGAGTTATCAGGAAGTGAAAGATGTTTCAAAGAGGTTCACTGGTATAAGTTTTTTTGTCTATTATTATTTTTTTTCATTCAAATGCATTACATTCATATGATTGAATGATTGTTGTGCACACATGATTTTTGGTTTGATTGATAAGTGATATGATTAATGATTACTATAAATGATACATGTGACTAGTGATCTATTGTGAGAAATGTCAAGGGCAATATTTTTTTTAGGTGGCAAGATTGTAATAACTCAAATTTTAACACAGTTTAATTTTTTTTACGAGTCATTATAAGTTAAATTTAAAAATCATCTTTTACATAAGATTATATTATTATGTTTTAATTATAAGAATTTTTCATAATTTTTTGGCAGTGGTGCAAATCCTTAAGAAATTAATACATGTTAGTACTAGTGGGGATTTTAGGATCGTTAGAGGTCCATTTTGCAAATTGATTTAACCAAAATTTGTTTAAATAAAATGAGTAATTTTTAGGATATTTTTTATAATTTTTTAAGTCCAATAAGAATTTATATAAATTTTAGAATAACAAATAATTAAATTATATAATTATATATTATTATATTATTATTTTAATATAAATAACCTAATCCACTAATATTAAATCCCTTTTTAATCCTTTATACATTAGGCTAAATTATATTCATTTAACAGAGAGTAGTTTGTGCAAAATAGAGAGAAAAGTGAGGAGAGAGAAATTAGAAATTAATATTTGGAGGTCGTAGATCAATTTTTGCCATACGATTCTACTTAAATAAAATCATCTCGAGGTATATTACCATGTAAGCAAGGGAGATTGGATAGAAGGTTAGTCATTAACATGAAAGATTAAGTCCCATACCAAATGGTTGATAGTTGAGCCTAATTAAGACTGATACCAAACATGGCAACAATTGAGGTTGATCGATACTAATTATTAATTCACAGTTTGACCTAGATTAAGATTGATACCCAATTGGGCAATAATTGGGGTGGTAGGACAAAAACATTATATTAAAGCTATTGCATTCGTAATTGTATAAGGTATATGCTATAATTGATATAAGTATCTGATAAGATTAGTAGAATAAATAGAAAGGCATTTGATATTAGACACTGCACGACATACATTTAATTATGATAGGCATATATATTTTTTGAACTGAGATAAATATAACTATTCTTAACAAACGGGAATCAAAATAATAGAGTTTACTAACCTCTTATATACTATCAACTGGTTATTGATCATAGCTTTGGTTATACTAATGTTTTTTTATCATATGACATGTTACTTTTTCATTGATTATTATATGCTTTTATAGTTATATGTTCATACTAATAATGATTGAATGATTACATGCATATTATTCAATTGCCTTGCATTAATTTTAGTTATAGACTTTGGCAACCTACTAAGTTGTTAGCTTGCTCTATAGCTTTACCTACTTTTTAGTAAGGGGTATGGATATGATAGAGTAAGGCAGATCTGGGATTCAAGTTTTATTTTAATTTTGCATTAATATAATTTTGAATTACTTTTGTTGGATTTATTATATACATTTATAGTTATATGTTCATACTAATAATGATTGATTGATTTCATGCATATTATTTATATTATTTTGCATTGATCTTATTTATAGATTTTGGCAACCTACTGAGCTGTTAGTTTGCTCTATGGCTTTACCTTCTTTTTAGGAAGGAGTTTGGATCCGATGGAGTAAGATAGATATGGGATTCAAGTTTTTTTTTTTCATTTCCTTTAGTTTTATTACTTTGTAGTTAAGAGCTAAAAGGTAGACTGTGAATGAATGGATTGAACTCTTAGCTATTATATATGAGTTTTGTGGAATGAATATAGTATTATATTTTAATGTATTTAATTTTTAATTATTTTTACTAGATTTATTATTTTTATAATTTATAAAACCTATAGTTGGTTAATTAAAAAGATAAAATAGATAATTCTTTCAAATTTAATTTTGGGGCATAATATAGGGCCCTTGTATCATTTGAGAGTGCACTTTTTCTATTTCTAAATTTAGAGCTCCTCCAATATCATCCCATGAATTATGCAAATTAAATGCAATAGTAAATAAATTTTGACCTTAACATGAGTTTATAATGTTGTATGAAGTACTAGAATTGCCTACAATAATATATTATGCTTGTATAAAAGCATAACCTTTAAACATTTTCTAATCCAACTATAATTTCAGAGGGATATTCAGAATAGTGTTTCAATCCTTTTATAAAACTATTACGTAAACAAAAAAGAGCATGATATGCTTTAGAATAATTACAGAGAACCAACTAGTAGAAATTCAACTTCTTAAAATTAAAATATTTAGAATAAAATATATAATACTATAATAAAAATTACATGGTGAAAATGTAATAAAAATTCATAAAATATATTTTTTCCATATATTTTTATAGTTCTGAAGTCTACCTTACACTCTAGAAAATCCCAAATTGGCCTTACTAACAAATCTCGAGCTTTGGCCTATGATCTCTCTCTCTCTCTCTCTCTCTCTCTCTCTCTCTCTCTCTCTCTCTCTCTCTCTCTCTCTCTCTCTCTCTCTCTCTCTCTCTCTCTCTCTCTCTCTCTCTCTCTCTCTCTCTCTCTCTCTCTCACACACACACACACACACACACACACACACACACACACACACAGTCTTCCCTTCTCCTTCTCTTCACTTCTTCTATGGAAATGGCTGGGGTGAAAATGGATTAATATATTTATTATTTAAAAATCACTCAATTTGGTCTAATGTCATGGTTCTCACCTCCCCAACACTACTATGTTGAATTAAATATTCTATATTCTTCACGAATTATCCAAATAGAGAGCTTGGCATTATGGTGATGTCATTCAGAGGACTACGATGCCTCCCTCAATTTTTCTCCAAATAGAGAGCTTGATGTCACAACATTACTTATCCTAGCACCACGACGCCCCTAGAATTTTTTGCATTTTGCATTTTATTCTCTCCATTCCAACTCTTCACTTATTTTAGGGTTAATTAAGTGTTATAGGATTCATAATCATTGAATAATTCAAGATTAAATAAACACATAATTTAAATTACATTAATTACCTGAGGTTTGAAATAGTGGATGTTACAATCAATTTCCTAGAATTTTTTTTTGAAGAGAATTTCTTTTATCATTTAATTTTTATACACAAACTAAAATTCATTAATACATAAAATAAAGCATCATCTATAATATATAATAACATTTTGATGCATTCATCTCAACATATTTGTGTAATCATGATTCATCTTCAAACCATGAAAATACAATTCTATGATGATTACAAAATACTATATCAATCATATAAAAGAAGTAACTTTATAATAACTATTCTCTCTCTGTACATGTTGGTGCCTCATTCAACCTTGAAACATGTGAATAGACAAACCAAGTGTATAGTTCAATAGGTCACATGAAACCTATAATTATATTCAATACAAGAAAGGTAGATCAATATACATGCTATTTTCATTTTAATCATATCTTATAATCCCTTGTTGAATCAATATCATAATGTATTTATCGATATACTATTATCATATGTATGAAAATATGGTCAAAACATCATGTTGGAATCATATGCTCATGTATATTATAATGATCATCTTTTGTAATAATATATGCTAGCATGTAAATGCATGTATCTAATGTGTATCACTATACTAACTAATGTGTCAGTACATGTATCACACTTACATCATCATGTTAATGAGTCAGTATATATATATATATATATATATATATATATATATATATATATATATATCTTATTCATGTATATGAATGATATGCATACCATTATATTCAAGTATATCAATATCATGTGTATTAATGGTATGCATCATTTTATCACATTCAGATGTATCAGTATATCATGTTTATGTTTATTGATACTATGTTTCATATCATATTTGGGACATAATTAACATATAACTATCATTTTCATGTATCATATTAGAATCATCAGCATGCTTAAAATTCTTATAATGTCCAATTTATGTCATAAGGTGTCCCATTTATTATAAAAGTGAGTATTATAGTAGTAGCTTGAATCTAGTGTAGGGAAATGTACTTGTACTTATTTTTTCACCCTATAAAGGACTTAAGAAAGCTTGACTCTCTGGACTTACAATCCTTCCTATAGAGGATTTCCAGCTAAATCCAAGTGATCACTTTAAATCATGATATCTAGCCTTTTGGAAAAATAAGATTTTAGAATTTTGATATTTAATTTATATTTTAAGACTCACATCTAGAGATCATAAATGGTCATGAACTTTTAAATGGTATTTATGAAACTAATTCTAAATATATTGAACATGTTATTTTGAGTTGATTTTTAATATAATGCTTTTTTATTATATACAAAATCTACAAATTATAAAATTTTAAAAAAGTTTAGAAAATATATTTTATCTTGAGTAGGCCTCCTTTGAGATAAAACTATACCATCATAGATCGAGCGGTCTATCCAAACCTCAAGCAAGAAAGTCTTCAAATATTGTTTTAATTTTTTTTACAATTGATTTCATAAATGATGAAAATTAAAAAATGTGAATGAGATACCGTGATACACATGTGTTCATAATTATGCCTGCTAATTTTTTAAGTTATGCATATGCATTTATGATCATATGGTGGATATTCTAGAGTGAATTATAAATTATGTTCAGTAGGCTTGACTTTCTATTTTATTTTACTTATAATTTTGGCCCCATTCGTCGTAGATAGACATGGGAGGGTTTTTTTGGACCCATGGGCTTTATGCAGGTATGGAAGGTTTATAGGATGAATAAGTAAAAGTGGAGTTATAAAAGAACTCAGGATGGTCTCCTTCATTTAGTGGAGTTTAATTGTGAAAGACATAAGTGAAAGTGGAGTTGTAAGCATGCATCATGACCTGAATATCACTCTACATATGATTATATATTATGTTAAATAAATAAAGTTAAACATAAATATATAGAATAAGTCTAGATATAAAAAATATGTTTTGAAAACAATAAAACTTTGTTATTTCTACATAAGTACACTTTGATGCTTCAGTGAAAATTATGAAAAGAAAGTACCTATTATGTTATATTCTGGTTACCAGTATGTTCCGTCAATTATTCAAAAAAAGCAAGAAAGTGGAACGTTTGGGATTAGTAAATTCTGACATATCTATGAGAAAGTAATAGTTATTTTATGTTTTCTTAAATTTCACATTTCAAAGCTTTTATTTATGAAAGTTCGATGGGGATGTTAAGCCCTATGAACTTAGTCCCAAAACTAACCAAGAGGGGGGGGTGAATTGGTATTTTAAAAACTTCGTTTTTAAACAAAGAAATAAAGTCACATAAACCAAATCACACCACGAAAATAATGCGGAATTAAACGTGCGGAAGCAAGAAAAGAAACACAGAGATTTATAGTGGTTCGGTCGACTCGACCTACGTCCACTCCTTGGAGGCACCCTCCAAGTATTGCACTAAACAAAAAGTGACTCTCCTTTAGCCCCCACGGCTAGGTGGAGAAACCCTCACAAGAACCTCCTTTTTGCCACCCCGGCAAGGCAGAGAACCTATCTCCTTTTGCTTCCTCCTGAAGCTGGCAGAGAACCAGAACCAAAAGCACAACTCCTTACCTCTACCGACCCTTCCACGGACGAGAAACTCTAGACGAAGACGACGCAGAGAGATCCTTGAAGCAACCCTTGTGAAACCCCTCACAAGCTCCCCCTCACAAGATCCTCTCTCTCTCTTCTCTCTCTCTTTCTCTCCTCAAGGTCTTCTCAGGTCAAGGCAGCAGCCAAAGGTCTCTAAAAATGTTGAACAAGAGCTCTTAAATAGAAGAGCTTCAAAAGAGCTCATTAATTGCAAGTTGCCGACTTTATCGTCCAGGCCGATCTGGACATCGGCCTGGCCGATCAGTACAAATCAATGAAGATCGGCCAGAGCATAGCCCTGGATGCAAGATTGGACGATTGAAAATTAGCTTGATCGTCCAGGCCGATCTCACGATCGTCCTGGCCGATCAGTTCAAATCAGACGGAAATCATCCTGACAATAGCCCTGAATATGGGCTGGCCGATATTGATCGTCCTGAAGTAACTTAAGGTTTTTGACTAGATCGTCCGGGCCGATCCTGCGATCGTCCAGGACGATATGATCGTATCAATCATCCTTAATTACTTCCTTGATTTCCTGAACAATTATGGTATAATTTGTTAATATCGTCCAGGCCGATCCGAGGATCGTCCTGGCCGATAATTTAAAGATATGCTATACCATACTTGTCTATGGCGGCTACTTCTTTCTGTTTTGAGCTTATCGGCCTGGCCGATACACGTATCGTCCAGGACGATCGGTTAACGTTGGCTGCCTTAATCAAGAATCCTTAATTAGACTTTCTGTTTTAAGCTGATCGTCCAGGCCGATCAAAGATATCGTCCTGGCCGATAGGAGTAAAAACAAAATTTCTAATTCTCTCAAGTGTGTGTGTGAAGGGTTACAAAGTATCAGTCTTTTTGACTATTACAAGTGGACTCAAAAGGTAAAAACAAAAGTACAGACTGACTCAACCCTAACCCTACGCATTTCTGAACTTGGCTCCTTTTTGATTGTCCGATCGTCGATTCCTGAAAAGTTAGAAGCAACAAGCTGTCCAAGAAAAGCAGTGTTTGTCAATCATCAAAACATAAGACATGAAAAATAGATTTGCAACAATCTCCCCCTTTTTGATGATGACAAAACACAAGTAGGAAAATTAAAATAAAAAAGATTCATTAGAAAAACAAAGTTACAACATCAACTTTTTCTTACCACATCCTATCCTACTCCCCCTTTTTGTCATCACAAAAAGAGAGTCAAAAACAGTAAAAAGAACAACAAACATCACGAAAGACTACTACAAAAAGACAAGAAATAATAAAGCACAAACTAAAAGAACGAGGGATCCTGATCATCAGATGGAGGAGGTGGAGGTGGCTGCTGAAAGTAACTGGCAAGAGTAGTAAACTGAGCATTGAACCAGGCGATGTCCTGGTCATGCTGCTGCTGCTGGTGAGTGAGAAAACTGTCAAAACGAGCTAAATCCTCGGCGCGGTGATGCTCGTAGCGGGCAATGTCCTCAGAGTGTTGCTGCTCTTGGGCAGCAACATATGCATCAAACCTGGTCTCCCAACGATCAAATCTCGCAATCAACTGATCTACCGGTGAATGTTGGTGGAGAGGGACAGGGTCAGGAAAGGGAGCTGGAGCGGGAGCCTCCTCCTCTCTAGCCTCCCGTAGTTCATCCGGGTGGAGACGAGTACTGTGCAGGGTGCTGAAGGAATTGTTTGAGTAGAAGAGAGTTGGGAAATCTGGTGGATAGGGATATTGAATTTAGTATTTGGTCTCAAGAACATAGGCTATGATATGTCCTAAGGCTAGATTTGGCTTTCTTCTGTGGCCTGGATCGCGAATTGTTGTTAGGTGATCAATGTAACGAAAAAATAGATCTGCAGTGTTAAATTCCCTATGTGCCATGATGTAGAAGGTAGTGAGGGAAAGTAGAGGGGTAATGTGGACACGCTCGCCGGCTTTTGGAATGACAGAGGTGCGAAGGACATGTTGGATTGTCCTAGCATCTCTGACTAAAGAGCTAGTCTCTCCAACATGGTAACGGGCATTGGTCTGGCGAAGAAAGTGGTTTGCCGTGGACCAGTCAAAATCAGGGTCAGGGGCAATAAGGTGCAGCTTATCTCCGGTGGTGGATAGCTGTAAAAGTTCAACACAGTCCTGATATGTGATTTCGACAGGGCGTCGATTCACATAGGAGGACAGGGCTGTGAAGGTAGAGTTTATGCGGAGGTTTGCAAAGAATTCTAACAGGAACTCAGAATTGAAAGGAAAAACAAGGGACAGAATGAAACAAAAGGAAGTGTGTGCGAAGAGATCCATTACTGGGTAGGAAATGTGGGTCGGATTGATAATTCTGGAGACAGTAATTCCACATTCTTTATAGCGATGATAAGCAGCTTCATCTTCTGCTTCCCGGAAACGAGGATCAACCCTTGCCCTCGAGGAACTTCCAGAGGTCTGACGGACGCGCTTCCCACCAGCCATATGAGAGAACTTTAAGCAGAAAATCAAAGGAGAAAGGATGAGGTGTGAGAAAACATGGCTGGATCGGCCTGAATTTAAAGAAACGTCCATATCGTCCTGGCCGATCGCGGAATCGTCCAGGCCGATATGTGTCAATAATTACGTACAGGCCGATTGGTCAAAAAGGCGGTCCAATCGTCCGGGCCGATCAGATATCGGCCAGGCCGATTAGACACAGGTTATCGGCCCGAGGAGTCAGTCCGGACGACCGTTGAAAAAGCAGATCGTCCGGGCCGATTAGGTGTATCGTCCAGGATGATGCACAATAATTGATCGTACCGGCCGAAGTTAAAACGTTTTAAATGCTTGCCACGTGTATCGTCCAGGACGAACAGTGGATCGGCCCGGCCGATGGTCCAATAATGGATCGTCCGGGGCCGAATTTAAAGATAAAAACGTACTGACACGTGGATCATCCGGGACGGTCCAGTGTATCGGCCAGGACGATGCACATAGAATGCATCGGCCAGACAAATAAACTATCGGCCAGGACTATCATCATGAGTTTTGATCAAATCGTCCAGGACGATACTGTATCGTCCAGGACGATGATTTTCATTAAGCACAGAAAAAGGTCAGCAGATGGATTTTGGAAAGAATTTGTCCTATCGGCCAGGACGATAGAAATATCGGCCAGGCCGATGTGACTTGAAATTGAAATCAAGAAAGGAATGGTGATGATCAAGACCCTCAAAAATAAAACAAAAGAAAAGACAGTCAAAGATAAAAAAATAAAACAAACATCGAATATTTTTTTTGGATTTTAATTTTTATATATTTTTTTTTGTTTTATGAAGGCATCATATGAGAATTCTTTTCTTGAATTTAAATTTTTGAAGTTTTTAGGAGATCAAGAGGTTTAGCAAAATCCAATTAGAAGAAGGTAGAAAAACTGATTCCATTAACCCTAGATCGGACATTCTTTAGGGTACAAAAAATCTCTTAAAAACAACAGAGTCCTAACTTGGAATAACACAAGAGGTTTTAAGAAGATCCAATCAAGACTTGTTAACTACTAAAGTATCTTATAATTAGTAAACCAAAATAGTTTTTCTCAATCATGGAATTTGAAATCAAATCTTTGAATGTATCACATAATTAATGAGTTTTCTAAGTTTTAAGAGTTTTATCAAAGAGATGATAGCTTGCAATTAGTGGGCTAATTTTATGCCTCTTTTCACTTTTATTGGCTCTTTGAGCATCTTTTGATTTTTCATACACTTTTGTGTATATAGTTTTCTTTTCAATTTGGCTTCATTGGCCTCTTTCCTTTTTATCTCTTGTAAGCTAATAACTCTTTAATATACCCTTAAAGAAAAATACTTAGTTGTGAGTATATCCTCCAAATATTAGAGAATAGGAGCTCTCTCTCTAACATAGGGAAGAACAATCCACAACACAAAATCAAAATCACGTGATGACTGCAATGGTAAGATTTCAAAAGCTTGAATGATATCAAAGCATTTTGACTATTATGCATAAGATGACTTAATGTAGCAAGATTAGAAGGATATCTTAAAAAGCCATTGGTTAAACTGAGTTTAGACTTTTTGTTTTATAAAAGAAAAAATCATGCCACTAAACAAAGTCAGAAGAGGGAAAAACATCACCAGTTTACTCTCTTTAACCAATATAGAAAAGCTAAAACCCTATCAAAAGAAAAACTCCAATTTTTAAAAGCTTGAGAAGTTTCATCATATGGAATGCCAAAAAAAAAATAAAGTCCAAAGTGAACAAAGCAAAAGCAAAAAAATAAGCAAACTAAAGACAACAAAAAGTGAACACAAAAACTAAAAATAAAAGTCACACAAAAACTAAAGATATCAAGCAAGTGATAAAATAACGGATTTTAGCAATTGAGCTGCAAGCCTCCTTATGTTCAGTTATCCTATGCTCCCACGAGGTCTTTTGGTGAGAGCACTCCTGCAAGACTCAACAACAGTCAGTTTTAGGAACCCAAACAGATTTGGGCTCCTTCTTAGGAAATGTAGAGTGCATTGCAGATGTGGTATGTATTGAATCATGCATCTTAGGTCTCCATACCCAATGTGTACTGCGGTGAACTGTGCAAGTGTGTGAGATGTGTCCTAACATGCCACAAGAAAAACATTGGATTCCAGGAAAAGGTTTTCTTAAATGATTTGAGTAAAGATGCCTCTTCCTAGGTTTTGGCCTTTGATTAAGAGTTGGTGTCATCCTAGCTTTCTTACATGTATCCAAATCATTTTGAATTCTCAAGTTAGTTCTTTTTAATGCATCATTCTCAATCCTCAAATTTTTCTCAATCTCTTTAGATTTCTTAAGATCATCATTAAGTGAGGTGTGTGAAGCTTTTAATGCATTACTTTTATCAATTAATTCCAAATGCTTCTTGTTTAATTCATCAAATTCATCAAGTAGAGCCATGTGATTTGAATCAATCGTTGCATGATCTTTGAGAAAAACTTCATGCTCTTTTTGTAGATTTGAATGTTCTAACTTTAGGCTAGCATGAGTTTTCTTAAGTTTTTTGTATGATGTATGGATTTTTTCACATATTTCAAACAATTCATCATAGGTTGGTTTACATACCTCTTCCTCATCACTTTGATTTTCTCCCATGAAACACAAGTTTGTAGTCTCTTCCTCTGGTTCAGTCTCAGAGGAATCAGTACCAGATTCTGCCCAGAAGCCTCTTTGGATTTTCTTTTTCTCTTTCCTAGACTTAGCTTTCTCCTCACCTTTTTCCTTTTCTTTGCTTGAATGATCTTGAAGTATAGGACAATCGGCTCTTACATGTCCAGGTTTCCTGCATTCAAAACAAACAACATCAGAAGATCCTTTAGTATGTTTATGATCATTACCTTTTCTCCAACTTTGATGATGCTTTTGTTTCTTCCTTAGAAAGCTTTTGAATTGCCTTGTGATGAAGGCAACTCCATCGCTTTCAGACCCGGAAGATTCAGAATCCGATTTGTGTGCCTTCAATGCAATGGTTTTCTCCTTTTTCTTCTCACCTGCATCAAGATTTCTTTGATTCACCCCTTGCTCGTAAGCAATGAGTGAGCCAAGCAAGTTATCAATAGAATAGGTGTTTAAATCTTTAGATTCAGTGATTGCAGTAATTTTTGCATCATAAGAAGAAGACAAGCATCTCAAAATCTTGTTAACTTTTTCATAGTTCGAAAGTTCTTTTCCTAGTGCATGCAATGAAGTAGCAATCTGAGTAAACCTAGTGTACATGTCAGAAATCGATTCATGAGGTTTCATACGAAAAAGTTCGTAGTCATGCAAGAGAATGTTTAAACGGGATTGTTTAACTTCATTAGTGCCTTCATAAGTAATGCACAGTTTATCCCAAATTTCTTTACCAGTCTTGCAAGTTGAAACACGCATGTAGTCCTCAGATTTTAGAGCACAGAAAAAGCAATTCAAACATTTTGCATTCAATTGAGCTAAATCTCGCTCATCAAAAGTCCATTCGGTAAAAGCAACTTCCGTTTTAAAACCGTTAATTTCACGAGAAGGTGGAGAATAACCTTCTTGAATAAGCATCCACATGCGATAATCAGTAGATTGTAAAAAAGTTGACATGCGAGTTTTCCAGAAATCAAAAGGTAGGTTATCGAACAGAGGAGGTCGGGTAATAGAATACCCTTCCGTAGTGTTGCGATTCCCAAAGTTAGACATGGATCAAATTCAAAAAGTTTTTAAACTTTAATTTTCGAAACAAGCTCTGATACCACTTGAAAGTTCGATGGGGATGTTAAGCCCTATGAACTTAGTCCCAAAACTAACCAAGAGGGGGGGTGAATTGGTATTTTAAAAACTTCGTTTTTAAACAAAGAAATAAAGTCACATAAACCAAATCACACCACGAAAATAATGCGGAATTAAACGTGCGGAAGCAAGAAAAGAAACACAGAGATTTATAGTGGTTCGGTCGACTCGACCTACGTCCACTCCTTGGAGGCACCCTCCAAGTATTGCACTAAACAAAAAGTGACTCTCCTTTAGCCCCCACGGCTAGGTGGAGAAACCCTCACAAGAACCTCCTTTTTGCCACCCCGGCAAGGCAGAGAACCTATCTCCTTTTGCTTCCTCCTGAAGCTGGCAGAGAACCAGAACCAAAAGCACAACTCCTTACCTCTACCGACCCTTCCACGGACGAGAAACTCTAGACGAAGACGACGCAGAGAGATCCTTGAAGCAACCCTTGTGAAACCCCTCACAAGCTCCCCCTCACAAGATCCTCTCTCTCTCTTCTCTCTCTCTTTCTCTCCTCAAGGTCTTCTCAGGTCAAGGCAGCAGCCAAAGGTCTCTAAAAACGTTGAACAAGAGCTCTTAAATAGAAGAGCTTCAAAAGAGCTCATTAATTGCAAGTTGCCGACTTTATCGTCCAGACCGATCTGGACATCGGCCTGGCCGATAAGTACAAATCAATGAAGATCGGCCAGAGCATAGCCCTGGATGCAAGATTGGACGATTGAAAATTAGCTTGATCGTCCAGGCCGATCTCACGATCGTCCTGGCCGATCAGTTCAAATCAGACGGAAATCGTCCTGACAATAGCCCTGAATATGGGCTGGCCGATATTGATCGTCCTGAAGTAACTTAAGGTTTTTGACTAGATCGTCCGGGCCGATCCTGCGATCGTCCAGGACGATATGATCGTATCAATCATCCTTAATTACTTCCTTGATTTCCTGAACAATTATGGTATAATTTGTTAATATCGTACAGGCCGATCCGAGGATCGTCCTGGCCGATAATTTAAAGATATGCTATACCATACTTGTCTATGGCGGCTACTTCTTTCTGTTTTGAGCTTATCGGCCTGGCCGATACACGTATCGTCCAGGACGATCGGTTAACGTTGGCTACCTTAATCAAGAATCCTTAATTAGACTTTCTGTTTTAAGCTGATCGTCCAGGCCGATCAAAGATATCGTCCTGGCCGATAGGAGTAAAAACAGAATTTCTAATTCTCTCAAGTGTGTGTGTGAAGGGTTACAAAGTATCAGTCTTTTTGACTATTACAAGTGGACTCAAAAGGTAAAAACAAAAGTACAGACTGACTCAACCCTAACCCTACGCATTCCTGAACTTGGCTCCTTTTTGATTGTCCGATCGTCGATTCCTGAAAAGTTAGAAGCAACAAGCTGTCCAAGAAAAGCAGTGTTTGTCAATCATCAAAACATAAGACATGAAAAATAGATTTGCAACAATTTATAATTCCAAAATATAGATTTTTGAATTATATAATAAGAAGTGAGAATGCCTACTCAGTTAAAATACTCATTCTATTGATGTTTAATATTTAAGGGAAAGGAAAGGGTCCAGCGGATAGAGGCCTTTGAGAGCAAACTAGATAGAATTTTTTGTTAAGATATTTTGTAATCTAGTTTTCATCTTTTGGTGTATAGAACCAGTTTATGTTGGATTATTTATAAATGTTTTTTTTTTTGAAAAGAGAATTTAGATGATTTTCATTTCTATTTATTATTTTTGATAATTTAAACATCTCTAGCATAAAGAATTATGGTTTAGAAATCGAGGTTTAGGAATTCAAGTCTTCAATTATATCTTGGGGCGTGACATTATTGGCCTAGCTAAGTGTTATTTACATCCTTCTATTCATTTATCTTTCTATGTTATTTAAAATAATTTATTTATTTTGAATAAAATAAATTTTCCGAAGATTCTAATGAGATTTAATTGCAGGCTATCCTATAAACAAACATGCCAAATTTTGAAGCACACCAGTTTTGGGTTTATGTAAAACTGAAAGTTTTAGTATGTATAAATCATAGAGTTTAAAATATTGATCTATATTATGGTGTCAGTTGTCAGTTATTTTACTCCCAAACTTAAGGTTTCAGTTCTCAATTCTAGTTAAAATTATAATCAAGTGTCTTTTACTATTTATTTTGTCTTTAAGTTTGTAATTAATGATTTAACTTTTGCAACTAAATAAAAAGAAAAATAGAACATAAAACACATGAAAGTCAAATGCAGGAGAACAAAATATATAAAAGTAGGAGGCATTAACAGTAAACACCCTGATCTAAAGGATTTAGGGGTAGTAACATGTTTGATATCTATTTGTGCTATGTCATGGGAGTATTACTCTATGATTTTTTATTTATTTCCATATTCATTTAATTTTTACCCAAGGATAGTTTAGTTCAAATCTTAGAGGTTTATGGCTTTTTATCTTTTAAGAGCTCATAAAGTAAAATTTCATTATTGACTTTATATCACATCACTAAATTTAGTTTATTGCGCTTTATGATTTTATGAGTTTTTAGAAACTTATTTTATCTTTGTTTATTTTTTTTCTATTTTAAATAACTATTTTAACTTCTATGTCAATTCGAGAATTAATTTAATTTAAAGGTGAAAATTAAGGGTTTATTGAGTTTTTTATATGGTTTATTGTTCATCATGATGTTTTGTATTTGTGGAGTTTTGTTTTAATTTTATATTTTTAATGAAATTTAAAGTTTCTAAGTCATTCACTTATTATTATTTAATTTGGTTTTGGTTTTCTAATTTTATTGTTTTAGGTTAGCTTTAATTTGATTCAATTTTTAATGTGCATGCTTGATTTAAATTTGCATAATTTTACAATTGATTTGATTTTAAAAAAAATTTCAATATGATTGTATTGAATTAATTTGATTTGATTTTTATTTATTTTGGATTTGTTTGATTGGTTTTTTTTTTTTTTTAAATTTGAATGTGTATGACTTGGGTTTATAAATTATGATATTTTTTATTTCAAGGATAAGTTTTAATATGAATTTAATGAAATTTTGATTTGAATTATAATTTGAGTCAATTTAAGTGTATATGATAAATTTAAACTTTCTTAGCATTATGTATAATTTGATTTTAGGCATGATTTTAATGGGATTGAATTAAACTAATATGATTTAATTATGAAAATTTAGTTTGACTTTATTGAATTTTTTTTATTTTTATGTTTAGTGTTATTTTTAGAAATAATTTTGAGATTATTTAATTTTAATTTAATTTGAAGTTTAAATTTGATTCAGGTTCATTATAAGCATTTAATAACCATTTGAGAATTTTAGGAAGTTTACTTGATGTCCAAGGTTTCTATTTTATCAAAGCTATGCAAAGACAGAAAATATAAGCAATCTTATGTAGCCTATTTTATCTTTGTGATCATTCATAATGAAATATGTAGAGCATAGGAACATACGCGTATAACCTACAAGGCATTTTATACTTATATTCATAAACTCGATGGAAGAATGCCACTTTAACCACAATATAATATTTACACCAAATATGATATTTACACCAATATGATATTTATACCAAATAGTTACTTTAAGAAATTCATATTCATCTCCACTCTTTCTCTCTCCTACTTTTTCATTTTGCTATGGCAAGTTTTTTCTCTGCTTTTGGCCTGCCTTCTCCGTTGTGCTTTAAGGGTTTCCGCCGCCTGTGGTTTTGGGTGGATCTTCCGTTTTTGTGTTCCTAGGGCCTTTGTGGCCTTAGGCTTTGTGGCGTGGTCTTTTACGTGATGGTTACTGCGGCGAACCCGTGGGGTTCTCCTCCGGCTGCATCTCCAGCTTCAAAACCAGGTTTTTTCGATCTTAATGATGGTGAGAAATGTCCTACTTCTCGATCTTTTAAAGATGTTCTTACTGGGCCTTCTTAGGTTAAGGGGGCTGTTTTTGAGTTTAAAAAATCTACTGTTAAAGGTGTGCCGACCATTTTGTTTTCTTAACATGATGTTGTTCGTTTAGCTGTTCCTTACCAGTTCACTCTTGTGGGTAAATTTACTTTATGTCGCCCGAACTTAGATTTTATTCGTGATTTTTTTTTTTGCAATCTGAAGTTTACTGGTAATTTTTCTATCGGGCTATTAGACATGCGGCATGTGGCGATTCAACTGTCTAACGATCTCGATTACAGTCGCATTTTTCTCCATAGATCGTATTATATTGCTAACTGTCAAATGCGTTTGTTGAAATGGACTCCTTATTTTGATATTAAGGAGGAGTCGCCTATTGTTCCTATATTGTTATTGTTTCCTAATATACGTTTGTATTTTTTTAATTAACATGTTTTGCATGCCATCGGTTCTATTTTTGGGAGAACTCTGCAGTTCGATCAGGCTACGGCCGCTAGATCTCAGCCATCTGTTGCCAGGATTCTTTTTGAAATAGATATTACTAAAAATCATCCTAAAGAAGTTTGGCTTGGATCTAAAAAATAGGGTTATTTGCAACAAGTTGAGTTTGAAAAAGTCCCAGACTATTGTAATCATTGTCGTATACATGGTCAATCTTTCAGTGAATGTTTTGTTGTTCATCCTCAGTTAAAAAATAAAAAAAATGAAAAAAAATGGTCCTATGCAGAAGCTGGTGAGTTCTAAAACTAGGGAAGGCAAGGAAACTAGTCCTAATCTTGTGGAAAATGTTACTGATAAGGAGGAAGCTAATATTAATAACGTTATGGAGGAATCGAAGGATGGGGAGAAGGGTTTTGATAAGGAGCAAGGAAGTATGTGTAATGAGCTTGTTATTACTGGGATTAATGGTAATGTTGTTCTTCCAAGGGATGAGGTCGAGTGGGTTTCCAATATCAATCAGTTTGATATTAAGGAGATGGATCTAGTTGTGTCTAAGGTGAACTTGGATGAGGATGATTCTCCTAGGGAGGCGGAGGATCAAGGTTGTAATTTGAAGGAAGGGGATGTGGTTGAAGGGACTATGAAGGTCCTTGAGAATAATAATATAGAGAATGAGAAAAATGGTGTTGTTAATGTTTACAGTAGGAGGGAAGAGGAGGTGGAAGAAGGGGAGGTGGTTTTGTCTATAAATTGTTTGGGTCAACTTGAAGAGGAGTGCTAAGAGAAGGTGTCTAAATCCCTAGATGATATTGATGGTGGTTCTAAGAATGGAAATAATGGATTAGCTATAATAAATTCTAAAAAGAAAAGTAAAAATCTTAAAGCTATTTTGGCAGCTGCTCCTAGAGTTGCTGGTTCACCTAATTTGAATAAGATGTTTTCTAATGTTTAGTACCCTTATTTGGAATATTAGGGGGGTGGGGGGTTCCTTTTCTAGGAATAGACTGAGGAATCTATGCAGGATTCATAACATTTCTATTTTAGTTTTATTAAAACCTCTTATTGATGCTAGCGAACTTGATGCTACTCGTATTTTTCTTGGTTTTAATATGGCTTTTGGTAATTGTAACAATAAAATTTGGATTTTTTGGTATAGTTCTATTAAAATGGATGACATTCAAGATAATGATCAAGTTGTTCATACTATTATTGAGTATCAAAATCTTACCTGTTTTGGTTCTTTTGTGTATGCTGCTTGCACTCGTCAAGGGAGACTGACTCTTTGGGATAATCTGAAAACTTTTGCTGGGTCCATTGGTAAACCGTGGGTGATAGGAGGGGATTTTAATATTATTTCTAACTCGTCTAAAAGAATTGGTGGTGGTAATCCTAATTTTTAAGCTATGGGTGATTTTAATAACATGTCTTTAGAGTGTAACTTACATGATATTGGCTTAACTGGGAACTCTTTTACTTGGAACAGAGGTACTATGTGGCAACGTTTGGATAGATTGCTTTTCAATGATGAGAGGCTTTCCAAATTTCCTCTTACGTATAGTGAGCATCTCTCTAAAACCTTATCTGACTATTCCCTTCTTTTGTTAAATATTAATTTAGTTAGTAATAATTTACATGGCAATTTTCGTTTTCAAAATATGAAGTTATGTCATAATGATTTTCTTAATGTGGTGAAGTCCAATTGGTCTAGCCCGTTGCATCCTAATGGTAGTATTGTGGGTATGCATCGGCTTTGTATGAAGCTCAAGAGGTTGAAGCAAGTTCTTAGATGGTGGAACAAGGTGGTGTTTAAAAAATTTTTTGATAACATTCTTAAAGCCAAAAATGTGTTAAATGTTATTGAGCTGGATTATATTAATGATCATTCTAATGAGAATCTTTTGAAGCTTAATGAGGTAAAGTTGACTCTCTTTAAACTTCAAGAGAAAGAGGAGGTCTATTGGAGGAAAAAAGCTGCCACTAAATTCACTTCTGAAGGTGACAGGAATACTAAATACTTTCATGCTCTGGCCAATCATAAAAAGGTAGCTAGTCATATTCATAAAATGACAAAATTGAATGGTGAGGTTTTAACTTCTCCCAATTTAATTTATGAATCTGGAATTGAGTATTTTTCTAAGCATTTTAATAAAGTTTTCGATTCTCAGCTTAGTTTTGATACTACTATTATTCCTTGTCTTGTTAACATGGATGATAATAGCATGTTAACTGCTTTGCCTACTGAATAGGAAATTTGGGATATGATGAGTAACATGAATTCTGATTCTGTGGATGGGGTGGATGGCTTCAATACCAATTTTTTTCAAAAGACTTGGTCTATTATTAAGGATGATTTGATTGATGTTGGATTTTTTTAAGGGTAACCCAAACCCTAAGTTTTTTTCTTCTACTTCTATTGTTTTAATCCCTAAAAAAGATGGCATTAAATTTTGGGATGATTTTAGGCCTATTAGTCATTGTTCATTTTTTAACAAGCTTAATGCTAAGATTATTATGGGTAGATTGTCCTTACTTCTGCATAAAATTATTTCTCCTGGTCAAACAGGTTTTGTTAAAGGTCGTGCTATCTTTGATAATATTTTGTTGGCCCAAGAGCTTGTTCATGATATTCACAAACCGATTACGGGTGGTAACATGGTTGTCAAAATTGATATCACTAAAGCATATGATAATATTAATTGGGAATTCTTGTATAATATGCTTAATCGTTTGGGTTTTAGTGAGAATTTTATCAATCTGATTAAGAATAGCATCAATAATTATATTTTCTATGGTGATTAATGGGAGTTCTTATGGGTTTTTCAAATCTGCTCACGGGTTGAGGCAAGGCGATCCCCTTTCTCAAGCATTGTTAATTATTTCTATGGAATATTTGTCTAGAGCTTTGGAGAAGTTGTATGTGATTCATCCTTCAATTAATTATGCTACTTATGGGGGTTTTGCTATCTCTCATTTGAGCTTTGCTGATGATTTATTATCTTCACTAATGGTTCGATTAGAATGTTGAAGTTGCTTTTTAAATGCTTGGATAAGTTCCAGTTGTTAAGTGGTTTAACTATTAATAAGAACAAGAGTGATTTCATTACTAGTAAGTTAATTAGTGACCATCGCATTACTAGAATTCATGAGATTTTTGGGATTTCTCATATGACTTTACCTATTACTTATCTGGGTACTCCCCTTTATAAGGGGAAGAAGAAGGCTTTCTGTTTGAGGGTATTATTGATAAATTAGGTAATAACCTGAATAATTGGGATTTTAATTTTCTGTCTTATGGTGGTAGACTCGTTTTAATTAAAAGTGTTCTTGCTGCTTTGCCTATTTATTTATTTCATACTCTTAATCCTCCTATTTCTGTTTATGATAAGTTTGATAAACGGTTGAATAAATTTTTTTGGGGTTCTAAATAAGGTAAAGGTGCTATTCATTGGGCTTCTAGGAAAAATTGTTGTGGCTCTTTGAAGGAAGGGGGTTTGGGTTGTAAGACCTTGGTGGATATGAGTAAAGCATTTTCTTATAAGTTGTGGTTTAACTTTAGAGCTAATAAGAGCTGATGGGCTAAGTTCTTACATTGTAAGTATTGTGGGGCTCTGCATCCGACCACTTGTTTCCCGAAAAAGGGTGACTCTTCCACCTGGAAGAGATTATGTAAGGAGAGATGGAAAATTTAATTCAGTGGGGTGTTGGCAAGGGTGAGGTGTTTTTTTGGCAAGATCAATGGTTGGGGAAGTTTTCCATTGACAATTTTCTTAATAATAGATCCATTTATACTTTACAAGTTAATAATTTTTTTCGTAATGGTTTGTGGAATATTGATTTACTTAAAGAGCATGTTCCTGATTTTATTATTAATGATTACAAAAATTCCTTTACAGTGGGAGAAAAATGATTCCATTCTTTTTCCTAATTCTCACAATGGTTTATTTGAGTTAAAAGAAGCTTGGTATTGCATTAAGAAACACAAGCCTCAAAACCCATTTTTTTTTCTTTTATCTGGCACAATTCTATTCCTGCTTCTTATGCTATTCTTCCGTGGAGAGTGATTTCTAACTTTGTACCTGTGGATTCTAATCTTAAGAAGAAAGGTATTCAATTAGTTTCTAAATGTTACTGCTGCCATCATACTGAAACTTTGAATTATGTGTTCTCTAACGGGTATATTGCGGTTTCTGTTTGGCTGTATTTTGAAGAGCTTTTTCAGTTCAAACTTTATCACAGTTTTAAGTCTGTTATTGACATTCTAAAATGTTGGTTCATTAATATTAAAGGTCATGTTAGGAACTACCTGACTACTACTATTATGTGGTTTCTGTGGAAGAGTAGAAATGAAGCGAAACATGATGGCACCAAAATGAATGCCTCTCGTATCATTCGTTCTATTTGTGATAAAATTAAGTTGTTTCATGAGTATGATATTCTTAAGAATCATAATTTCAAAGGTTGTTGGCAAGTTCTTCATGCTTTTAGTATTTTTAGTATACCGGATGTTATGGAAAAAAGGGTATGCATTATTAAGTGGCTTAAACCTGATCCTAACTGGATTAAGTTAAATACTGACGGGTCTTATAATGGCAAGGTGGCAGGTTGTGGTGGTATTTTAAGAAATCATATGGGTCAGATGATTAAGGCGTTTGCAGGGCCTGTTTCTGGTAATTCTGCTTTTATTGCTGAGTTAAATAACATTATCTATGGTATCAAAATGTGCATTAAATTGGACTTTAACAGAGTTTGGATTGAGGTTGATGCTATGTTGATTTTGCATTATATTAACAGTAGTTCTCATTTTAATACTGAGAACTATTATTTGATTAGGCAGCTGAAGCAGGATCTCTCTATCATTAATTAGAAGATCACTCATATTTATCGTAAGGGTAACGGGTGTGCTGATGTTTTGGCTAAAGTCGGTTGCAATTTACTGGAGTATTTTGAGTTTAATGATAATGATATTCCTAAAGTTGTCAAAGGTTTTACTAGGTTGGATCGTGCTCGGTTACCTTATATCAGACATTATGAGGGGGTTTAAGTGATGGTGTTTTTGCTATCTTTCTGGTTTTTTGCGTGTTTATGCTAGGCTGTGATGGCGTTTCTTGCAAATCCTAGGAGTTGGTTTTATTATTTTTGGTGGTTTCGTTACAGGGAGAGGTTTTTTTCAGGTCAGGTTGGTTTTCGGTTGGTTCAGGTGGTCGGTGTTTGCAATGAGTTTTCTTTTTCTAGGGTTGTTTATAAGGCCTGGGTTGTTGGTGTCTCTTATGTTTTTATTATCATTATGCCATTTTTTTGGAAGGAGAACTTGATAGTATTAATCCCAAAAATAGAAAATCTGATACTCCCTTCTAATTTCAGAACTATAAGTCTCTATCTTTCTATTTAAAAATTGATAGCCAAGATGTTGTTAAATAGAATGTTAGTTATTATTCCAAAACTAATTTCAAAAGTTCAAGCTGCTTTTATCAAAGGCTGATCTAGTTCAGAACACATTCTGTTAGCTCAAGAAGTTTGCAACAAATTTAGATTCTCCAAATCTAAAAAAAGGACTCATGGCTATTAAAATTGACATGGAACAAGCTTATGATAGTATGAGTTGGTCAACTCTTACTCAGGTCTTGAAGAATTTGGGATTCCCAGATAAGTTTGCTAACTTCCTCATTCAATGTGTTTCAAATACTAAATTTTCTATTATTATTAATGGAAAAAACTCGGATTGGATTGAAGTCAAAAGGGGGTTTAGGTAAGGATGTCCTCTCTCTCCCTTTCTTTTCATTTTATGCTCCCAACTTCTCTCTGATGGGGTTAAGCAAAATGGAAAAGAATTGGGTATTAAGATAGCTCCTAATTTTGAGAAAATTTCTCATCTATTATATGCTGATGACATAGTTTTCTTCTTGAAAGCTAGTGGGAGTAGTGTAAAGAAAGCAAAAGAAATTTTGAATCTTTACTATAACTGGACTGAACAAAGAATCAATATCAACAAATCTTCCATTCCTTTTGGAAAGTCGGTTAAGAGAAGAAGGAAGAAAAGATTGTCTAAAATCCTGAAATTCAAAGTGGTGCAAGAGCTTAAATATCTTGGGATCAATATTATGTTGAGAAGGACTTCTAGGATGGATTTCTCTCATCTTTTAAAAAAAACTAATGAGTATATGAATGTTTGGGGTAACAAATACATTTCTTTGGCAGGGAAGATTCTTCTAGTCAAATCTATTATTACCTCATTTCCAATCTACCACATTACTCACTCTTTAGTTCCTTTGGGTTTACTCAAAGAACTTGATAAAATGTGTAGGGATTTTTCTTTGGAATAAACAGGATGGTAACAAAGGACTTCACTATGTTTCTTGGGAGGTACTATGCAGGCCTCTTAATATGGGAGGACAAGACATCCAATCTACAATTTCTAAAGTTAGTCTTTTAAGAGCAAAGTTTGCTTGGAAACTCATTTCAGGAGATTCATCTATTCTATACAAAATTCTGGCTGCCAAGTATGGTAAACTACCTTGGAACATTCAACTTAAAGCACAAAGTTCTCCTACAATAAAAATTATTGTTAATGGATCACAAGCTCTTCAAGATATCCTTAGATGGAAGGTGTCTAAGGGCAATAATATCAACATAATTCAAGATGTATGGATTTATGACAAAGCGATTTCAAAATGGCCTACTTATAAAGCAGATTTGGGACAACAAATCCAATATATGAATTTCTTTATCTAGGAAGGAGAATGGAATGATGATAGATTATAACTCTTCTTCGGGCCTAATTTGATTGATATCATTAAAAAGATCAATATTTCTCTTGATTTAATTGAAGATCAACCAAAGCTTAAATTCATATTTTCAGGTAAATCGATTTCAGCATTAATTACTAAAAATTCTGAAACATATGGAAATGAAGATCCTACATGGAAATGGAGGAAAAATCTGTTGTTGAGACACCGTGTAAATCTATTATGGTGGAGACTTAGTATCAATGCTATTCCATCAAATAGTTTCTTGAAATTCAGAAATCTGTCAAGGATGGAAGAATGCCTGAGAGGTTGTAAAACTGAGGAGAATGACTTACATATTGCGATTAAATGTCAAAAGCTGATTCAGATTTTCAATATCTTAAGAAGCTGGGGAATTGCTATTCCAGTTTTTAAATCCATGAAAGAGTGTTTTAAAGCTTTATCATTAGTGGCTAATAAAGAACCTTTAACTGGTAACATCTACTATTCAGCGGTTTATTTAAATTGGATCAATAGAAATAATGTGACTCAAGGAGGTAAGGAAGACAGCTCCTCCTTCATAGCAGCCAATGCTTTCAGCATAGCTGTAGCTTCCTTCAAGAAAAATTCAGTTTACTGGGGAACTAACCAGCTTTCACAGGTGTTAAGCCATTGGTTTCCTCCTCCAACCGAATGGGTTAAATTGAATATAGATTCCTCTATTAGAAGTAACTATGATGCTGGAATAGGCGGTGTTCTCCATGATCATAATAGAAGTCTTTTTTGTGCATTTGGCATTAAACATAAGCATTGGGACCCAGCACAAATGGAAATGAATGCCATCTTATCAATAAAGGATTTTATGCTTCAAGAGAGATATGATTACAAAGGAATCATTATAGAAGGTGACAATAAAAATATTATAGATTTCTCCAACAAAATCTATAATAAGCAAGCAGGATTTGAAGAGGATCTTGGCAATTTGGACTTCTCCTTTATTTCAGAATTCAATCAGGTTCTCTTCAATTATGTCAATAGAAACAATAATAAATTAGCAGATTTTTGTGCTAATTATGCTTGCTCCTTAGACTTCTTTTGGGATAATCTCAATTGTAATAATGTTCCTCCTAGATTTTACTTGTTACTCAAGGAGGACTGTGATTGTGAAACAATCACTTAGTTTATTTTGTACCTTTATTTTTTAATAAAATTTTGCTATATGGATTCTCTAAATAAAAAAAGGTGTTTAACAAAGGTTGGTGTTTTTGGAGTTTTTCTGTTTTACAGGTTTGGTGCAATTTTTTGAGCTTTGATGCTGAGGGGGAGGATAAGAAGGGTGAGATGCTGATTCCCTAGAAGGTTGAGAGGTTTGCTTTTGTTTTTTGTAGGAATTGTGACCGGAATGGTATTTGTAGTCAATTCCTTTTTTGGGTGATATTTTCTTTCATCCATAGCATGTTACTAGGTTTTTGTGTATCTTTTAGTATTAGGGACCACCGGCTTATAGGTCTTCTTTTTGCTTTTTTGATTGTAGCTCTTAGGAGAAGTAGAAAGTTGGAGGTCCCTATTAAGAATTTTGTAATCCGATTTTTGATATTAACGTGTAGTCCCCTCTGTGGGTTTTAACAAAAAAGAAAAAAATAAAAAAGAAATTCATATTCATGATTATACAAAAACAGATAGTCACATTGGAATGAAACCAATAGATTGTTGCTTGCATAGTCTTCATAGGAATACACTCCATCTCCATTAGCAAATGGACAAAAAAAAAAAAAAAACCAATAGATTGTTGCGTGCAAGTTGTTCATAGGGATATTATCCATCTCCATTAGTAAAAAAATTATAATAAACACGTTAGGTATTGTAGTATATAAATTAACTAAGGTTTAAGAATCCAAGCCACATCATATCATTAAAAAAAAATACATCTCCAATAAGAGATATTCAAATGGAAGAATGCCTACCTTATTTCATTCATTTAATTAACTCTAAAGGATAATACCTATAACTTTAAAACCTTATATCATGATCCTTTTGCCTTGATCAAGAATGAATCTCGAGGCAATATTGAATTAGAAACTTTTAAAATTAGGTTCATGACCATTCAAACTCTAATCTCATCAAACTTATAGTCAAACTGAAAATCTCAGCAAAACAAATCCAACTATAACAAAATTTATCCAATCCAAGCCCAAATGGGCCCAAAACATATTTAAAACTTTTAAGGCTCTAATTGGATGATCATATGATCTCTAAATATGGTATGCTCACAAATGAATCAAGCAACTCAGTGAGAAGAATGAAAGTTTGTTAGGGATGTTAAGCCTTATAGAACTGACCCAAGGCTAACAAAGAGAGAGGTGAATTGGATAACTTTAAAACCAAAGAGAAAACTCAAACCAAAATCAGTACAGAAATAAGTGCGGAAGAAAATAATGCGAAAGCAATAATAAGAAAAGAACACACCGGATTTATAGTGGTTCGGTCAAACCTTGACCTACGTCCACTCCTTAGAGGCACCCTCCAAGTATTGCACTAAAATCGTAACTCTCCTTTAGCCCCCACAGCTAGGCAGAGAAGCCCTTACAAAATCACTTCCACCTTCCCCGGTGCGGTGGAGTCGCCGGGTCCTTTGACACCAAGGAGATCTTCTTCTTTGGTGAACTTACCTCGAGACAAGCCTTGAATCCGATGGTACTAAGGTGCGAGTTCGCCAAAGCAACCGTGCGGAATCCCCTCCACACTCCCTTGAGTTCCTCCCCCTCACAGGATCGTCTCCCTCTCAAACTCCACCCTTTCCTCTCTCCCTTTCAAGCTCTATCTTCAAGTTTCCCCCATAAGAACAAAGCTACAATGGCTGCTGGTGGGAAAAATTTGTGTCACACCACGCAGATTTTGATTTTCTCCTATTTTGTAATCGAATACTACATTGAGAATAAAGTACAGTCTCGAGAGGCCGACACAATATTCTACAATGGATTCAATATCAGAATAGGGTTTTGAAAATTGATATTTCTATAATCAAACATAGTTCAAAGAATAATATATCATCTCAAAAGATGAACATGAAATTCTATATAATATGTTTAAAGATAGAAATAAGGTTTTTGAAAAAAGTTTATTCATTCTTTTATTTAGATATGACAAGAAGAATATTATATCATCTTAAAAGACGAACATAATATTCTTCAAGATATCCAAAAGCGAGAATGAGTTTTATAAAATTCATTATTTCTAAAGTTGAATATAACAAGTATAATATTATAATATCTGAAAAGATAATAATAACATTCTACAAGTATATTCAAAATTAAAAATAAGGTTTTAAAAATATCTACGTTCCCAAAGATTCTTCGCTTGTTTTATACGAATAAAACAAGGTTTATTTTAGTCTAGGGTTCTCAAATCCCTATAGAAGCAAGCTCCTATAGTTAATTACATCCTAGGAGGAATGCTCCTAAAAAAAATCTCGATTAAAGCAGTGATTTCATATCCTTTGACTACAAAGTAAAAGACAAGAAATAGAAGTAGGAATTTTCCAAGGTGAAAGCTCAATGTTGAACATTTATTAGCGAGTCAAAAGATGAAAAGTAGGAGGTGTCGGATTCTGAGAAGCCCAGAGACAACCTCAATCTATCCTATGTTGGGCTTTACATTTTAGGAGAAAATTTTATATTTAAGTTGACATTTTATTAGAAATTTGGGATTTATATTCCTGGAGGGTGAGGACTTCGTGCGAACTGATCCGGAGAGGGAGATGGGGTCGGTTTCGTGCGAATGAACCAAGAGATCAGAAGATTGATCCTTGCTTGTGAACTGCAGTCGATGGGGGATTTAGGAATTTTGGAACTGTAGAGAGAAGAACAAATGGGTTGGAGGTTTCCTTCTGTGCGAATAAGAGAGGAGTAGTGGAGAGGAGTGCGGTTCGTGAATGGGGCTGAGATTTTTCCGTGTGGGTAGAGAGTGTGAGAGTGGGGAGGTTTTGTGCTTTGTGTGCGTGAATGAGAGGGTGCCACGGGTTGAGGGCTGATAGTGAGAGTAGTTTTTTATTATTATTATTTAAGGGAGGGATGGCATTCAGTTTTGGTTAACTGCAGGAGATGACTAACCGAGTGGAGGAGGTAGTTATTCTGTGTGACCTGGAATAGGAGAAGAGGCGACGGGCAGTTCATGAACAGAGAGGGAGATGAGGGTTTAATTGATAAATTGATTTGAGCCAAATAATATATCAATTTGATTGAAAATGAATTTGGTCAAATTAAATTGAGTCGATTGACATCGACGAATCATAAATCGAGCTTGATTTGAGTTCGTTTTGGAGTTGAATTGAAATTGGATTGAATTGATTTTGATTCGAATTGAGTGATAGGTTCGAGTCGATGCTACGTCAGTGGGTGACCACCTAAGGGAAATCCTATGGGCGACGTCTACACTAGGCTACGAAGACCTAGGTACTAGAGATTGATTCTCGGGAAATTTACCTCGAATAATGAGGTCAACAAATGGACCCCCAATAGACATGATAAACTTGCCAAAGTTTATCTTGCGTATTGGCGTTGACCGAAATGATCAACTAGATCCAGAGTTGAAGTTGAAGATCCGAATATATGAATTGAAGGAATTTTGAGGTTTGATAGAAAATACGGAGAAAAGTTTAAAAATATTTGAGTTGATGAATTGATTTGAAGTTGATGTCGTCATTGATGGCTTTAGCAAATAAAAACTAAAGATGTTAGCATCATTTAGTAAAGTCAAGATTTGAAAAATTTGAATGTGGTTTGGCATGAATAGGAATTTTGAATTTGATTTTGATATGATTGAAACCTTTTTATAAATCAAGACTAACTTCAAGAGTGTAAATATGGATGAAGAAAAGATGCCGCTAGGGATGCTTATACTTAACTTCTGGATGAAGATTAGGATACCACTAGGGATGCTTATACCTAACTTCAAAGATGTCAATAGGATGTTGTAGGATGACTTATAAATAAAGACGGATTTAAGATTTAAGATTTAATGAAGAGAAGATGCCACTGGGGATGCTTATACTTCTCCTCGGAATGAAGATTAGGATGCCACTAGGGATGCTTACTCCTAACTCCAAAGATGTCAATAGGATGCCGTAGGAGGACTTATACCTAATGACGAATTTAAGATTTAAGATTTAATGAAGAGAAGATGCCACTGTGGATGCTTATACTTCTCCTCGGAATGAAGATTAGGATGCCACTAGGGATGCTTACTCCTAACTCCAAAGATGTCAATAGGATGCCGTAGGAGGACTTATACCTAAAGACGGATTTAAGATTTAAGATTTAATGAAGAGAAATTGATTTCTTTAAAGTTTTGGATCATTTCCCTTCATCACAAATGACATTGACAAAATGTAAATATTCTATTAGAGATTAAAATATTTATGTATGTCATTTTCTAGAAGAGAATGGAAAATATTTGAAAGAATAAAATTTTGAACATTTATTGAATTGAAAATTTGTTCCCTTTTTTAATATAGATGATCCTTATAACTTACAAATATCCCACTGGGGATTTTGTTTTTATATTGGATCATCATATGTGAAAAAAGAAAACTAATAAAAGGACAATTCTATAGTAGTATTATAGAACATCTCAATTATTTCAAATCTTGCAACCTTTCAATTTTGAATTTCAAAAGTATACAAATCACTTGGACCCAGTACAATATGTGACATTCAAAAACTTGAGAACAACGTATATTCTGAGAAATTTGTAATTTTATTGCAAAATCATCATAACAACGTCATTACACATAGTATTTTTTAAGAAAATGCCCATTGATGGGTAACATAGGATGACCACCCTTACAATCCACCAATTGGTAAGATCCTCCTTGGTAGACTTTCTCCACCACAAAAGACCTTCCCAGGTAGGCTCAAATTTACCCCCAAACCTTCTATGAGTCAAGTTAGGTCTACGTAAGACCAACACAAGCTATCCTACTCGAAAGGTTCTAGGGCGGACCAATTTATCATGTGCTTGAGCCATACGGGATTTATATAACTCGAGGTTCTGTTGAGCCTGCAGTCGGTTCTCTTCTAAACCTTCGAGTTCTTCTAGTCGAAGTCAGGCATTCTGTTCAAATGTGATATTATTGTTAATTGCAACTCTTAAAGAGGGAAGCTATACCTCTAAAGGGAGAACAACCTCTATCCCAAAGACTAAAGCAAACGGTGTAGACTGAGTTGGGGTTCTATATGTGGTTCGATAAGCACACAAAGCTTCACCCAACTTTTCATGCCACTGTCGCTTATTGTCCTCTAAGATTTTCTTTAAAATTCCTACCAACGTCTTATTGAAGGCCTCCGCTAATCCATTCTCCTGTGGATAATAGCTTGTGGAGTATCTCCAATCGATATTATGACGTTTAGCAAAATTATTCAGTTTGGTACTTTTGAAAGAAGGACCATTATCAGTTATAATTCGATGAGGAATGCCGAATCGATATACGATATGGTCTCTAAAGAACTGGAGCACATTATGAGTCTTGACTTCTCGTAGTGGAACAGCTTCCGCCCATTTTGAAAAGTAATCTGTTGCTGCTAGGATGAACCAGTGACCTTTAGAAGAGGGAGGATCGATAGGGCCAATGATATCCGTACCCCAACTTTCAAAAGGCCATGAAGCAATTGTTGGATGTAGGACATTAGGAGGTTGGTGTAGGACTACACCATGTACTTGGCACTGATGACAACGACGTGCAATAGACATACAGTCGTCAATCATTGAGGGCCAATAATATCATAACATTTTAATTTTCATCTTCATTTTAGGACCAGATTGGTGAGCACCACACAATCCGGCATGTACCTCAGTCACGATCTTTTGGGCTTCCTGTTTGTTAAGACAACGTAACCACAATTGATCAAAAGACCGTCGGTACAAAGTGCCGTTTATCAGCGTATAAGAGAGAGCCCTTCTCTTAATCTGATATGCAGCAGATTTCTCTTGAGGGAGTTTGTTTTCTTGCAAGTAGTCAATGAAAGGTTTTCTCCAGTCAACCGTTTCATCATTAAGAGCAAGAAAAATCTCACCCTTAGAAGGAAAAGTTTTATTGATGTATTCCAAGTCTATATGAGATAAGATTTTGCGACCTTGAATCTCTATAGAGATTGACTCTTCTTCTATACAAGCTAACACTTTTGCAAGTTTTGCAAGGGCATCCGCCCTAGAATTTTTTCCACGGGGTATCCTATACAAAGTTACATTTGAAATTTGTTCGAGAAACTTCATAGTGTATTGATAGTACGGAAGAAGTTTAGGATTCAAGATTTTGTAGATACCAGCAACATGATTGATAATAAATTGAGAATCTCCAAAGATCTTGATTTCCCCGATTTCCATTGATATTGCTAATTCTAAACCAGTTATTAGAGCTTCGTACTCAGCTTCGTTATTAGTGCAAGGCTCTAATAAATGATAAGAATAACGCAACAATCCTTTTTCAGGGGTTATGAAAACCAACCCGATACCGGCCTTCCCTGGGATTATTTCCTGAGGTTCCCCAATCTTTTGTGAAGATGCGGCACCATCAAAATATAATTCCCAAGTATTTCCTTCCAGCTCCTCTAAATTCATAATTTGTTCATCAGGGAGATCATCATTTAGAGGGGACTCAGCAGGGATCTGGTGTGCTGCTAAGAAGTCAGCTACGGCTTGACCTTTGATAGCACGTAAGGGTATAAACGTGATATCAAACTGAAGTAAGAACATTGACCATTTTGCCAAACGTCCTGACAATGTTGGACGAGTCATCAGGTATTGGAGTGGATTGACTCTAGAAATGAGATTGATTTTATGAGCTAACATGTAATGCCTTAATTTCTGGGCAGCAAAAATTAAGGCTAACCAATGTTTCTCAATAGGTGGGTAATTAGCTTCAGTTGGTAAGAGTCGTCTACTTAAGTAGTAAAGTGCGTTCTCTTTTCCTTCCTCGTTAGTTTGGGCTAACAAGGCGCCAAGGGAACTATCTAAAGATGTGGTGTAAAGTATTAAGGGTTTTCCCGGAATAGGAGCCGCTAAGACTGGAGGTGTTAACAAATACTGTTTTATGCTTTCAAAGGCATTTTGACACTTTTCATCCCAATGAAATCGGGCATCTTTTTTACATAAAGAAGCAAATGGTTGACATCTACCAAACAAGTTAGAAATGAATCTCCGTAGATATGCCAACCTACCTTGAAGAGATCTTAATTGGGTTAGACTTTTAGGAGGTGGCATATCTAAGATGGCTTTTATTTTGGAAGGATCAATTTCTATACCTCGGTGTCTCACCATGAACCCTAAGAATTTCCCTGAAGTAACTCCGAAAGCACATTTCAAGGGGTTCATCTTTAGGTCATAGTGGCACAACCTTTCAAAAACAATTCTCAGATCATGAAGGTGGTCTTCCCTTTGACGACTTTTGACAACCAAATCATCGATGTAACATTCCACTTGTTGGTGGATTAAATCATCGAAGATTTGAGTCATGGCTCGCTGGTAAGTTGCACCAGCATTTTTAAGTCCAAAGGGCATAACTTTGTAACAGAAGACCCCTATAAGTGTTCTGAATGCAGTAAATTTTTCATCTTAAGGAGCCATCTTGATTTGATTATATCCAGATGAACCGTCCATAAAAGAGAAAATTGCATGCTCAGAGGCTATGTATACCATGAGTTCTGGTATGGGTAATGGGAACTCATCTTTTGGACATGCCTTATTCAGATCCCTATAATCAATGCATATGCAAATTTGACCACTTTTCTTCTTTACTGGGATGACACTAGCCAACCAAGAGGGATATTTCTCCTCTCGAATAAAGCCTGCATCGATTAGTTTTTTAACTTCAGTTATCACTTGTTGTTCAATTTCTAAGCGCATGCGTCGTGGGGCTTGCTTGACAGGAATTATGTCAGGTTGAATTTCAAGTTTGTGAACTGCTATTTCTAGAGATAATCCGAGCATTTCGTCATAACTCCAAGTGAAGCAATCCTTAAACTCTGAAAGTAACTTGACTAAGTTATTTGACTCATCCTCGTTCAATAAGGCACTTATGAATATCGGACGTGGATTTTCTTCGTTACCAAGGTTAATTTCTTTTAGTTCGTCAATAGTTGATTGGATTTCCTCCTCGAGTTCAGGAGGTGCCTCCTTAACTTGAAAGTCATCTGAATCATCTAAAGTTTCTAAGCAAAATTCATTAAGATTTTCGATGTCCTCTATAAAAAGATGATCAGATCCTATATTGTTAGCAATTACTAAGCAATAATCATCATCATCAAATGGACAAACAGTATTAAAGCCTAGTCCTTCTTTTGACTTTGGTTTATGGAATTCCATATTCCAAAGATTTTCAAAGGACTGAGCTTGACGTTTAGTCCAAGTAGATGTGGCTAGACCTTGCTCAATTAAATTTTTAACACAATAAGGATACCAATCAAAAGGTAGTTCCACTATTTCATTCATAAAAGGATCATCAATGTGTACATCAGTTTTAACATTTTTACTAGAAGAAGGAATAAACTTAGCAGCTTTACAATCATCGCTCAAAGCAGGTGAAATTTTAACTGCCAACCCGGCTATACTATCTTGAGATAGTGGGGTTAGAGCTAAAGTTTTCACATATCCTTTAAGTCTTTCATTGGTAGACAAATATGAATCATCCTCTATATTTGCCTGAATTTTATCTTCATCACTGTCATTTTCCAAAGAGATCTCAAATTTTGGCCTTTTGTTACTATTTTCATCTTTCAATACACATGATTCATCCTCTGAACCAGATTCTAAATCAATGCGTATCGTAGGGTTTTGATTTTGTATGTTTTCATACATTGTACTTTCATGATTTTGCCATCCTCTGCCTCTACCTCGCCCTTGTTGGGTTATCCTACCACCTCTTTGTGAGGGAGGAGCAGGATGCCAACGAATGCTATCTTCGAGGCAGGAATATTCTTCATTTATTTTTTCTTCTTTTTCTTTTTCATTTTTCTTTTCAAGTGCAATTTCATTTTTGGCCAATTTAAGATCTTTGGAAACAACTGTTTATTTTTTAGGCAAATAATAGGCGGCATCTTCATAAATTCCTACTTCATGAACCGAGAATGATTGCAAATCTCCCTTAATAGAGTGCTCAGTACCATCTCTGATGTACTTGATACACTGATGCAGGGATGAAGGAACCATCCTATATTCGTGAAGCCAGGGTCTACCTAAAAGAGCGTTAAAAGATGTTGGAGCGTCTATAATATGAAACTTTGCTTCAGTTCTAAAATCTTCAATCTCTAACAACAAAGTAATTGAACCCAAAGCCCTCTCGCCATTTTCATTAAAACCCCGTAAGATCATCTTGTCTGAGCTGAGCTTACGGACGTCTATTCTCAAATAGGCAAGAGTTCTTAGAGTCATAATATTAACTGATGCACCAGGATCTACAAGGATACGTGACAATCTAAAGTTATCTATGTTCACTGTTATGTATAGTGGACGGTTGTGATCAACCGTACCTAAACACAGATCTTCATTAGAAAAAGAAATTTTAGGAACTCCTTTGGAACAAAAAGCTTCATCAGGCTGTGCAGCTGCTAACTGGGCCATGTAAATATCCGGATCTAATAAAGCTTTGATTAACGCTTCCCTCATTTCTTTGGAAAGGATCAAGGCGTCGTAAATACTCAGTTTGGCAGGCAGCTTCCTGAGATGAGCTAGGACATTGTAATCGACCTTGGGCATTCCACTCTCAATTGGACTATGAAAAGGAACAGGTTGAGGTGGAAGAGAAGACTTCGGCTCATCAATAACTTGCTTTCCTTTGTTTTTAGAAGAAGCGTGAGGTGGTAACACTTTGCCACTACGAAGCTTGATTTGCACTATCTCTTCAGAAGAAGTGACAGGCGGGTTATCTTCTTCGACCTCAGCTAATTCTGATTTCATTTCTGTTAAATTTTTAGAATCAGACATCTCAGCTTCAATACAGATAGGCGTACCCTGCAAATCAAGAACAGGGAAATCACTATCTGAATAATAGCCAAGAGAGTGTTTTAATTCTTCAAAATCAAATTGATTATGCAGAGAATCATTTTCAGATATATTTTTCAAGTCATCTGTAACATCATTATAAGAAATAGACAAGATATAAGCAGAATCCTTTTTCATTGATTTAGCATCATCACACTTAACAAAATAAAAGTCATCTAAGATAAGAGGATTGAGGATAACAGTCTCCCCATCCGAAGAAAACATAACTCTACTAGATACATCACAATCAAAATTAGTAAAAGCATCAAAACGATCTCAAGTGTCCTCCTTCTCCTGAACTATAGGACCCTGGCTAACTCGGGCTTCCTTGAGCTCTAAAGGTGGAGTCATCTCTACATCATCTTCTGGAACTATCAGATCAACATGGAGAGGCTTCTGAGCTCCCAAAGACTCCTGAAGAGAAGAAAAGTAAAGTTTGTTTAGAAATTTCTTTGAAGAACGGGATAAAGCTATATCCCAAGTTGAATCAGAATCTGAAAAGGAAGTATGAATGATAGGCTTACCAGCCACACACTTAGCTGATCCCTGCCCCGGATCCACTAAGTATTCTTTGGGAATCACTACAGCTCATAATTTCATATTTCTGTAAAGCCATTCTTTAAAAGTGATGCAATCTTCAAGTTGATGGCCTAACATCTGATGGTAAGGGCAATAATTAAACTGATCTATCTTACCCACTTCTTATGGCCTTCTAGGTGCAGGCAATTTGAAGTCTGGCTTTTTCAAAAGATTTTTGAAGATCTTCTTAAAAGTCTCCTTCTTAAAGGGGTATGTCTTACCAATCATCTCATTGAACTTTTCCCACTTTTCCTTTCTTTCTTCTGAAGTAAGGTAAGGCTGTTGTTGGTTGAATTCTGGTTGAATCCGAAGTGGAGGGTGCTGTGGTGGCGGATATTGTGGTCTATGATACTGCTGATTATAAAACTGAAGAGGTGATCTTTCTGTCTGAACTTTTATTGGTTGCTTTCCCTTTTCCACAGTTGACACCATCCCAGATTTCTTTTCAAGGATCTTCTGGGGTTTCAGCTTCTTAGGGTCTGAAGAAGACTGGTCAACAAGGAAGGAGAGTTGTGAAGCTTCTTCTTATAGACTGGAGGCCTTATTGAGCAATTTTTCAAATGTCTTAATGGTAAAACCCTTCAAAAGAAAGGCTACCGGTCCATGAATGTTTTTAAGCAAAATCTTAATTGCATGTTGTTCCTGCAATTGAGGTTCGCATTTCATGCTCAAATTCCTCCATCTAAGTATATAATCAACTAGCTTTTCTCCAGGCTTTTGTTTCTCTATTACAAGATCCCCAACTGTAACATGGTGCTGACTGCCTGCAAATCTTTTAACAAACATGTTCTCTAACTCTGTGAAACTGTGCACTGAACCATTTGGAAGATCTGCATACCAATCAAATGCTACCCCTGACAGACTACTGACAAACTGTCTGAAAAGCAAAGCATCGCTACCCCCCTCGTTGCAACAACTGGCTCTAAAGTATGCTATGTGCTATCTTGGGTTTCCAGTACCATCAAAGATCTTGAAGGAGGGAGGCACAAAACCCTTTGGGTATGGAACTGCATCAAACTCCTCTGGGTAGGGTCTACCCTTTGGAGTATATGACGAGCTCTGTGACTCTGCTAATGCCTCCCTTACTTGCTTTTCTACCATTTGCTTTAACTCTTTTGACTGAGAAGCTTTTACTTCTGGATATTGCTGGTGCTCTTCTATAGTCTCAACCACTTGTTTCTTTCCTATCACCTGAACATGCTCGGGTTGAGAAGACTCAACCTGTGCTCGTGGTGGTAAAGGACACTGACTTTGGAAAGAAGCCATAGTGGCCATCATTTCTTCTATCTTCTTCTCCATACTTGAAATCTGCTCATCTTTTTGTTTTAATTGCTGTACAAGACGTTCAGTTAAGTCCGGCGCTATGCCTTCCTCAACTGCAACATCTTGTAATACAGCATCTTCAATCTGTTCATTATAAGATGTTGTTCTTGTTTCAACCATAAAGACATCAGCCACTGTATCATCTAACATATCATCTTCATCCAGATTTCTAATACTGTCTTTTAGAACACCTATCATCTCCTCTATAGATCTTCCAGAAACATAGTTGGGATTAACAGGAACATACTTTTCACAATCCATGGGATCTGGAGTAGTATTCTCAACCCTCTTCTTCTCTTCAAGTTCACTTTCTATAGGCTTCTCTGGTGAAGATACTACAGGAGAAGTAGCTTTTTCCTTGGGTTTCAAACCTTCTTCTCATCAAATGTCGAAGAGGGTTGGTTTGAGGATTCCAACCGCTCTACATCAGGATAAGAAGATGGAGTAGGACCCATAGAGTGGTGCCTATCTATCCGGGGAGAAGAATGGGTATGAGAACTACATTGAATCTTACTAGGACTCTGTGGTGGTGCAGAAGAAAGGGACAACTGATGGCTGACTTTCTGTGGAATCCGCTGAGTACTTTTAATTTTCACTGAAGCATCAGTCAACACAATACTGTCTGTCTTCCTATTGGATCTTCTTGGCTCCCTAGGGTATCCATCAGTGAGAGCAGAGATGACAGTTGGTTTGAATTTTCTTTTACTATCTCTTGTTCTCAACTGACCTCCTACCCTAGTTTTAATAAGTTTTTGCCTTAAGGTTTCTTCTTCAATCCAATCACTGATCAATCTTCTCATTTTCCTTAAAAATTCTTCTCTAGTCTGTGGAGGACCATTAGCACAATCTTGTACTATAGCCTTTACCAAATTCTGAACACGTGTTTCCTTACTTTTTGTTGGCTCAGTGGCAGACTTTCTAACAACAGTAGGGGCTGATCGAGCAATCAACCTCGCATCTTCTTCTCCATCAGCAGCGGAGAGAAGATGGAACCTACTACCACTAAGATGTGGAGAGGTTGGAGGGATAAGCTCATTTTTCTTTGATTTTCCTAGTTTTTCCATTCTCCTTTTTATACGACGATTTTTATTTCTTCTTTGAGTCTTAGTCATAATCGTCGATAAATTACAAGAAGATCCAATCTCAAATTGACTGGGTGCACTGAAAGGGACTGAACTGTTTGCTACCACAACTGACTTGAGTTTCTGATCTTGACTAAATTTCTCAATCTTATCAAACACTGAGGGCTTAGGGGCTACAGGAGCAGTTTGAGACCCGCATCCCAAAGTGAATTCTAAGATAGGTTTCTGATTAGCAACCTCATTGGGTGGAACAATGGTGAACTCAGGTCCACTAACAGACAACTGCAAATCCTCAAATCCTTTTCCAAACTTGATTATACTACCCTCAGCAAATGGATTGTAGGACAGGTTCATGTTGTCAGTCAGGGAAAATATTAATTTACCCGTCATTTTTCCAGAAATTTAAAAGAGATTTTTAATTAGACTTTGAAAATTTATTTAAATTGTAAAAGTTTAATTAATCCAACTAAATAAACTAAATCCTATCTCATTTCATATATATTGAGTTATATGGAAATATAACTACAATACATAATATTGAGATAAGGATGAATTTTATTTAGTGTTTTAATTTCAACTTTTGAAATTTTGGACCCAGTGCTAATTCAAACATCAAGCTACAAGAATAATGTAACTACAACGTTCGAATTAACATGGGGATTTACTTTACAAATAGGCCATTATAAAGGAGCTCCTCGTTAATTTTCTAACGGGGTCTAAAATAAGACCTCTAAACGTTTTTTAGATACCGGCCAAATTATTCAAGAATGAAATGAATAAAAGAACCGGCAGAAGAAAGGTAGTTACAACCTATGCTAAGCACAAGTATAATACTAATTAAAGGGTATAAAACACTGCTAAAGATGGAGAGAGGATTGATCCCAGTGGAGTCGCCAGAAAAACCTTGGTGGGAAAAATTTGTGTCACACCACGCAGATTTTGATTTTCTCCTATTTTGTAATCGAATACTACATTGAGAATAAAGTATAGTCTCGAGAGGCCGGCACAATATTCTACAATGGATTCAATATCAGAATAGGGTTTTGAAAATTGATATTTCTATAATCAAACATAGTTCAAAGAATAATATATCATCTCAAAAGATGAACATGAAATTCTATATAATATGTTTAAAGATAGAAATAAGGTTTTTGAAAAAAGTTTATTCATTCTTTTATTTAGATATGACAAGAAGAATATTATATCATCTTAAAAGACGAACATAATATTCTTCAAGATATCCAAAAGCGAGAATGAGTTTTATAAAATTCATTATTTCTAAAGTTGAATATAACAAGTATATTCAAAATTAAAAATAAGGTTTTAAAAATATCTACGTTCCCAAAGATTCTTCCCTTGTTTTATACGAATAAAACAAGGTTTATTTTAGTCTAGGGTTCTCAAATCCCTATAGGAGCAAGCTCCTATAGTTAATTACATCCTAGGAGGAATGCTCCTAAAAAAACTCTCGATTAAAGCAGTGATTTCATACCCTTTGACTACAAAGTAAAAGATAAGAAACAGAAGTAGGAATTTTCCAAGGTGAAAGCTCAATGTTGAACATTTATTAGCGAGTCAAAAGATGAAAAGTAGGAGGTGTTGGATTATTAGAAGCCCAGAGACAACCTCAATCTATCCTATGTTGGGCTTTACATTTTAGGAGAAAATTTTATATTTAAGTTGATATTTTATTAGAAATTTGGGATTTATATTCCCGGAGGGTGAGGACTTCGTGCGAACTGATCCGGAGAGGGAGATGGGGTCGGTTTCGTGTGAATGAACCAAGAGATCGGAAGATTAATCCTTGCTTGTGAACTACAGTTGATGGGGGATTTAGGAATTTTGGAACTGTAGAGAGAAGAACAAATGGGCTGGAGGTTTCCTTCTGTGCGAATAGGAGAGGAGTAGTGGAGAGGAGTGCGGTTCGTGAATGGGGCTGGGATTTTTCCGTGTGGGTAGAGAGTGTGAGAGTGGGGAGGTTTTGTGCTTTGTGTGCGTGAATGAGAGGGTGCCACGGGTTGAGGGCTGATGGTGAGAGTAGTTTTTTTATTATTATTATTTAAGGGAGGGATGGCATTCAGTTTTTGTTAACTACAGGAGATGGCTAACCGAGTGGAGGAGGTAGTTATTTTGTGCGACCTGGAATAGGAGAAGAGGCGACGGGCAGTTCATGAACAGAGAGGGAGATGAGGGTTTAATTGATAAATTGATTTGAGCCCAATAATATATCAATTTGATTGAAAATGAATTTGGTTAAAATAAATTGTGTCGATTGACATCGACGAATCATAAATCGAGCTTGATTTGAGTTCATTTTGGAGTTGAATTGAAATTGGATTGAATTGATTTTGATTCGAATTGAGTGATAGGTTCGAGTCGATGCTACGTCAGTGGGTGACCACCTAAGGGAAATCCTATGGGCGACGTCTACACTAGGCTACGAAGACCTAGGTACTAGAGATTGATTCTGGGGAAATTGACCTCGAATAATGAGGTCAACAGCTGCCAAAGACACTTACAAAGTGTCATGCCAAGCTAAAATAGAAGCTCTCAAAATGAGCTCATTAATGCAAGTTGCTGACATTATCGTCCAGGATGATAGGCATATCGTCCTGGCAGATTAGTTCAAATTCAGCTCAACGGCCTGGGACGATTTGGGACGATCAGAAGAAAATTGGTTATGTCGTCCTGGACGATCTCATGATCGTCTCGACCGATTAGTTTAAAACTAATTTTAATTGTCCTGATCATCGCCTTGATTTGGTGCTGGCCGAAGTCAATCATCCAGGCCATCGTCCTGGCCGATCATAAGATCGTCCAGACGATGTGATCGTATCAATCAACCATTAATACTTTCCAAAGATACCAGATCAATTTAGGCATAATTGAGTTAGATCGGCCTGGACTATATAAATATCGTCCTGGTCGATTTCCTAAAACAAAGAATTCCTAAACTGATTATGGCGGTTGATTCTTTCTGAATTAAGACTATCATCCTGGCCGATACATGTATCATCCAGGCCAATCTCAATGACGGCTGCCTTAATGAGGATGCCCTAATTAGGGTTTCTGATTTTGGACATATCATCCAGGATGATATAAATATCGTCCAGGACGATATAAATATTATCCCGGCCGATATTACCAAAAATAGAAATCTTATAGGGAACAACAAAAAATCTTCCAAGTTACAAATCAACAGATTCCACACCAAATATAACAGACTCAAGAAAGGAAAAAGATTACACACTGACACAGACCTAGTCTACCCAATCTTGAGCTGGTCCCAAATTGCAGTCTGATCGTGTGGACCTGAAACGTTAGCACATAAGACAATCATAGAGAAATAATGAATGTTTGCTATCATCAAAATCATAAACCATAGATCCGCAACAAAGATTACAATGAGCCCAATATTACTAAATTCTGAAATCATTAAGGTATTAAAATATTGAACAAATGCTCTATGACTGAGGGGATCAATATGAGTCGTTCGATGAAATAATTTAGATTTGCTATGAATCTTCTCCATAATTACAGAGCATGCCACTTTCAAAAATTTATAAATAGACCCTCACGCTTAACATGAAGAGAGGCTTGGACTTGGGGGCTTGGACCTTGGGCTAGAGATTCAAGAGAGCTTATGGCATGAATGCCAGAGCACCATAGCCAACGAACCCTCGTCGCCCAACCACCGCCATTACTTTTTTACTGACTAATTGTGTGTGACACCCTAGGATCTAATGGAAGAATTTGACTTACTTAATCCACCAATAAAAAAACAACAAAAACTACTAAATTTCATGTATAAAAATAAGAAATCAAGCTTTCATTTGTCTAAAAGATAAATACATAATCCAGTCAACTTGTAATTCTATATATAAGAATAAATATAATTGGATTTGAAAAAATTCAGTGCCTCAACAATAAAGCTCAAACTCCTACTTCTACAATCTTCTACTTAACCATGTCTTTTTCTTTTCCTAAAACATTTAAAAGTAACAAAGTGAGCTAAAACAACTCAATAGTCTCCCTCTTTCACCTTTCATAGATAGCAATATCTGATTTAAATATTTCAATACAACTAATTAAAATAAAATATATAGACTTATAAAATATTTTAAGCATAAGCAAAATAGAAATTTACCAGAGTTCCAATATATATACCTAATCTCAGAGTTAGCACTTATACTTTCATCAACACATAACTACTTTTAATGAGATTTTTTAGATATGTACAAAATGCTCATTCTTAAAGGCTCACTTACATTTCACTTTCACTTCCACATTTTAATGATTTCATACAAAAGTTTCGAATTTACTAATTCATATTTTAGAACATTTCTTAATTATAATCCAAAAATATTAACATATGAAATATTAAGATTAGAATGCATGTGTCTCGATATCTCGATATCTGCCTATATCTCCAATT
The DNA here is from genome assembly GCA_016618105.1 of Dendrobium huoshanense. Taxonomy (NCBI): domain Eukaryota; kingdom Viridiplantae; phylum Streptophyta; class Magnoliopsida; order Asparagales; family Orchidaceae; genus Dendrobium; species Dendrobium huoshanense. The sequence goes on from CM028354.1 coordinate 9,624,777, forward strand.
TTACATATGCCTCCATTTACCTCTAGCACTTGCATATAGAAAGTGGGTCCAAAACCCTCCCACATTTGCTTAAACATGATGGGGAAAAAAAAGAACTTACATTATTACATAGTCTCTCACATTTGCTTTCAACAAATTGGGCTAGAATCCCTCTCATATTTGCATAAGAAAAATGGGGCTAGAAGAATACATTTAGGGACCTAGCAACATAACTAAGAATGCACTTATCCATATATTAGAATTAAAAATCTCTAATGTCATGTAATGTAGATTGCAAATGCAATACAATAATACTTAATTCAAATATCCAATGTAGTATTTAGAAGGTACAAGATTTGTGAGTAAACAAAGCCACATTACTTATAAAACAAAACACTAACTAAATGTTTCCTTTTTAATTTCTAACTTCAGAGAAACATTTACACAAACATTTTAAGGCTTTTATCTAACTACAACATTTAGTAGAAAAGCCTCAAGTAAATAATATACTTAGAAAAATGTATAGAAATATCGATTATGAAAAACACAATTTCATATAGCCAATACATTCATAATGTCAGGTACAATAACATATTAAAAATCACAAGGAAAAAACTTCATAAAAAAAATAATTTATTTATATATTTTTATTAATATACTGGAATTAAAATCAGAGATAATGGCTTAGGAGTCTACCTTCAGCTCTTTAATATCCCTAATAGACCAGATTAATAATTCTTAAGCTTTAGCCTTCAAATTCTCTATTCCCTTTTTCTCTCTTCTCCTCTTTCCTCTTATTCTTCCTTCTTTTCTGACAAGGCTATGGGTGGAATGAAACAAGCAATTGGTTTCATATAATTTAATATTTTTAAATCCACTAACTTGACCAAGTGTCATGGAGCGCAATTGTTGAGTCTAGTAATTAGGTTGTTAAGCCTAAGTAAATGTCCCAAGGCTACCAAGAGGGGGGTGAATTGGTAGTTTAAAAATTTTAAACCCTCTTTGAAGATTAAGTTGAACCGAAATAAAAATTTCTTTTAAAGTTTGTAAGAAAATATTTTTCAACCACAGAGTTGTTCAAACTGAAATTTAAAGTGCGGAAACGTAAAAACAATAAAGTAAATGACACCAAATTTATAGTGGTTCGGTCTATAACTAGACCTACATCCACTCCTCAGAGGCACCCTCTGAGTATTGCACTAAAACCAATAGTGACTCTCCTTTAGCACCCACAGCAAGGCGGAGAAGCCTTTACAACACACTCTTTTCACCACTACCCGGTGCGGCAGAGAACCGTCGTCCTTTTACATAATCCACAGTGCTGGCAGAGAACCTTCATCCTTTTACACAATCCACAGTGTTGGCAGAGAACCGTCATCCTTTTACACTCTCCTAGTGTGGGCAAAGAACCCTACGGAGCCGTTCACACTCTCTAAGTGTAGGCAGAGAACCTTTCAGCTGTTCACACTCTCCAAGTGTAGGTAGAGAACCTTTCGACTGTTCACACTCTCCAAGTGTCGGCAGAGAACTGGATCTCATTGACTGATCTTCTCACAAGAATCTAGAAGGAAGAAGGAAAAGAGTGAAGTAATCCAAATTCACAAGTAGAGATTCTTACCTTTGAAATCCAAGTGAAGCCTTCTCGCTCCAGTGGTAGGAATCCTCCTTTGAATGCTCTCTTCCACTCTCTCCTTGGCTATTCTCTCAAGAGGCACGAAGATCGAATGACAAAAAGATTGGGTGGCAGTCTAATTTGGAATTTTTATATAAAAGACAAGAAAAATTGCCCAAAAACTACAAGTTTTCAATTCTGTACGCAGTGGATCGTCCTATACGATCCTGGATCGTCCTGGACGATTTTACTTAAACGATCTGAAATGACCCTATTTGAATATGTGTACGAAATGTCTTCGTACAGATGATCGTCCTGTACGAACTAAGTTCGTCCAGTACGAACGGTTATTACAAGGTCAGTTCTAAAAACTGCTGAAAACTCTTCTAAGTCGGTTAATCGTTTGGACGAGAATATGTTCGTCTGGACGAAAATTTTCCAGAGACCCGATCGTCCTGGACGATTATTTACTTCGTCTGGACGAAAATATTTCAGAGGACCAATCACCACGGACGATAATTTATTTTCGTCTGGATGAAAATTTTCTAGAGACCTGATCGTCCGGTACGATATTTAATTTCATCTGGACGAAAATTTTCCAGAGGACCGATCACCTCGTACGATAATAAAATTCGTCTGGATGAAAATTTTACAGAGAACCAATCGTCTGGTACGATAATAAATTTCGTCCTAGACGAATAGGACTTAGAAAAAAAATTTTCGAGCAAGTTCCTATTCGTTCCATGTGCCCTATAGGAGATAACTGTCTGATCGTCCCGTACGATAGGATATCGTCCAGTACGAACAGTATAAAATTTTATGATCTCCTTATGTGTGTGTGTATGTTTTTTATTCACTCAATTACAATCACTCACTTTCAAAATTAATTCAAAGAAAAAATGCAAACTTCAAATTAACAAAGTATCTCATGTTGAATTTGATTTGAAGTTATCGTAGTCTGGAGTCTGATTTTCCTGAAATGTTAGTACACACAAGAGCAAATACAAATCTTCTAAAATTGTTAGGAGATAACTACACATTTGAACAATAATGTTTGGAATCATAAAAACTACATAAGTTGCAAAAATGTAAAGCATTCAAATAGCAACTATTCTAACAATCTCCCCCTTTTTGATGATGGCAAAACAATTATTATTTGTTTGGTTTCAATTTTAAACAAATCTCCTATCTTCTAAACTCCCTCTGAATTTATGAATACATGAAAAATAAGGAGGCAATTTGAAGCAAAGAACAATATTTTTGTTTTTTTTTAAAAAATTTAACATAAACAATCACAAAAGCTAAACAATCACAAAAGCAAAATGCAAACAATAATAATCAAAACAAAACAAATCAATACCAACAAAATAATTTCTCCCCCTTTTTGACAACAACAAAAAGTGAAGAAGAAATAGACGAGAAAGGTAAGTAATTATATGAAATTCATTTGAAAATTTAATCTAAATGGTGATTGACATAAGGTATGCAATTTTAAACTAAAAACATTAGGTCAATCATAGAAATTCATAAAATTTAAGAAGTGATATAACATTGTAAGTAAGAAGAATTTATCAAAGACATGATTCAATTTAGACATTCGACTATAGAAAATCATTACAAGAGAGATGTATAAAAATTCTATATTTCAAAGTTCAATAGAATATAAATGAACATAAGATCAATTTGAATTAAGAGAATGAAAGAATTTGGAAAGAAGAGAATTATCACATGTGGCGCTTTGCGCTTTTTTTTCAAAATTTTTGGTGCACATTTTTGTGCAATTTTTTTTTTATTGGGCTTATTTTGTGCCTCTTTTTCACTTTGCAAATCTTTGCTAATTCCTTTTGATTTTTGTACATTTTGTACAATTTTCAAGAGTAATTGAGACCAATTCTTTCCAAAATCTATAATCTAAAATTTCAAATATTTCTAAGTGCATAAATATCACTTGAGCATAGAAATACAAAATAAGAAAACATCTAAATTGTAATAGTAATATTAACTTTTATGTAGTCTAAATGAATAGACATGAATTTTAAAAGTTCTAATTACAATAAGTTATAAACAACTTTTAAATTTAGAAAGACTAGATTTTCTAATATAGATAATCTCAAATTACAATCTAATTTAAGCACTATGAAGATTAAATAATACTAATGAAATTCATAAACATTAACCACATTTCAAAAACAAATCAAATTTGAAAAACAGTACAACATTCATTGATATTAATGAACGGATTACATAATATCTAAAAAACAAGAAGAAAATACATTGAACTTAAAAAGAAAAACCAACATAAACACAAACACTTAACATTGAAACAGACACAATAAAAACATAAAATACGAATACAACAAACACACAGAAAATCATCTCTACAGTTCTGGAGGAGGAGGAGGAATGCCGCCAAAAAGGTTGAAGTAGGAGGCCATCAACATTACATTGGTATTAATTTCATGTACTTCATTTCTAATATTACCAGTGTCTTGTTGCTGCTGCATAAGTTGTGCATCAAATTGATCAAACCTTTGATCAATGTGAGTCTCTAATCTATCAAATCTTTCAAACAGATTCTAATAATCTGATTGAGGAGCAGAAGCTTGCTCTCCTTCTTCTTCCTCCTCTTCTGAAGCACTGCATGTGCTTTTTCTTTTTCCTCCTTGAAGAGCAATCTGAAGGAAGCATCATTATAGTATACTGGCTCTTCGTATTCTTCATCAGGATGCACTAAGTTGTATTTCTTTTCCAAAATATAAGTGATTAAGTGTCCTAATGAAATGTTCTTCTTCCTCTTCTGATCTACATGTCCTATTTCTGAAAGCCCATAGATATGATCTATGATAAGTTGGGCTTCGTCAATAGGATATCCTTCCATAATTAAAAAGGTTAGAGAAGAAAGGAGAGGGGTAATATTAATCCTATCACCAGCTTTAGGAATGATTGAGGATCGAAGGATATGCTGGATGATTCGGGCATTTTTGGTCATTCCAGAAACTCTAGCAACATGATAGGTTAGGCCAATTTCTCTAATCACCCTATTGACTTCATACCATTCGAATTTCTTTTCACTCATTAGGGTATTGGCTCTATATCCCTCAGTTCTTAAGTTCAAAAATGCACCAAGGTCGTGCTTGGTGATCTCAACTTTTTGTTTAAAGACATAAGAACTAATGGAGGAGTGGTCAGAATTAAAACTCATGTTCGCTAGAAAATAGTGGTAGGTTTGTTTGTTGTAGAAGTGTACGAGAGAAAGAATGAAATGAAATTGGGTTGAGGCAAAGAGGTGCATTACCCAAAATTTTAACTCAGTTTGAATTAGAATGCGAGAGGGAGTGATTTTGGCGGATGCAAAATGAGGAAAGGATTCCTCATTCGCCTTAGAAAGAAAGTTGTCTGAGGTATTCCTATTTGGTTTTTTCACCAACACCTTTTGTCTCTTGCTTGAGGAGGCCATTGTCGATTTGAAGTAGAAAGGGATTGAAAATGAAGTTTGGAAGTGTGATTGTTAAGTTAGAAAGCCTTCATATTTAAAGAAAAACGATACGTTCGTCCTGGACGAAAATATTCATCCTTGACGAAAATCATCATTCGTCTGGACGAAATTATTTCGTACAGATGATCCAATTCATCCAAAATGTAACGGCTTTTCGTAATCAACACAACTTACGATGCGTCCCTTCGTACAGGCTTTTTGACTTGACCGATCATACAGATGAAAAATTTTCGTACAGATGATCAAAAAGTAAATCGTTTTAATGTCTCTTGAAAACCGTCCCCTACAATGAACCGACACCTGTTCGTCTGGACGAATGAAAAATTCGTACAGACGAAGTCCATATTAAAAACTGTCTTATCCGCTCAACCGCTCCATTCAATCATCCTGACGTTTGAGAAAGAAAAAAAATATTTTCGTCCTGGACGATTGTCCGATCGTACAGACGATCTAATTGAAAACTGCTCTCAAAACGGTTAAAATTCACGCAAACTGTTCTTTCACATATCGTCCCGTACGAAACCATATTCGTCCCGGACGATTTCCTCCAAAATTTTTAATTTTGATTTTTAAATTAAGAAAAACAAACTAAACATTCAAAAACACAGAAAACATAAAACAAAAAAAACATTGACCCAAAAACAATTCATTCAAAACACACAAAATTTCACAAAATAAAAAACAAAACAAAACAAATATCAATGTTGCAAAGACATTTTGTTTAGACATTCAAATCAATAACACAAAGCCTTTTTCTTAAAGTACTGAAAGTATCAAAGGCTAAAGGTTTTGTAAAAATGTCTGCAAGTTGATTTTCAGTTGAAACATGTATGAGTTCAATTTCTCCTTTGGATACATGATCACTTATGAAATGATGTCTTATATCAATGTGTTTGGTTCTAGAATGTTGAATAGGATTTTTGGAAATGCAAATAGCACTAGTATTGTCACAATAAATTGGAATTGTGCTTATAGTTAATCCTAAATCAATCAACTGTTGTTTTAACCAAAGTACTTGTGCCACACAACTTCCTAATGCAATGTATTCTGCTTCTGTAGTAGATAGTGCCACTGAATTTTGTTTTCTACTAGAACACTAAACTAATAAATTTCCAATGAATTGACATGTTCCAGAAGTGCTTTTCCTATCCACTCTACATCCTGCAAAGTCAGAATCTGAGTAACCAATAATTTCAAATGAAGAGCTAAACTTAGGATACCAAATCCCTAAGTTTTGAGTTCCTAGTAGATATCATAAAATTCATTTCACTGCTGTCAAATGTGATTCTTTTGGATCTGATTGAAATCTAGCACATAAGCAAACACTGAACATAATATCTGGTCGGCTAGTAGTCAAGTAAAGTAAAGATCCAATTATCCCTATAAATTTCTTTTGATCAACAGATTTTTCCTTAAGGTCCTTATCCAACTGAACTGAGGAACTCATTAGTGTACTAACAGGTTTAGCATTGTCCATTTCATATTTTTTGAGGATGTCCTTAATATATTTAGTTTGACTAAGAAAAGTACCTTCCTCAAGTTGCTTAATGCTAAATCCTAGAAAGTAATTTAAATCTTCCATTAGACTCATTTCAAATTCACTACTCATTATTTTAGAAAAATCATCACAAAGATGTTTATTTGAAGATCCAAAGATGATGTCATCCACATAAATTTGAACAATAAGTATATCCTTTCCAATTTTTCTTAAAAAGAGAGTTGTATCTACACTTCCTTTTTCAAAAGATCTTTCAAGTAGGAAGGTGCTCAACCTCTCATACCAAGCCCTAGGTGACTGTTTGAATCCATATAATGCCTTTTTTAATTTGAAAACATGATTTGGAAATTTAGAATTTTCAAAACCTGGAGGTTGTTCTACAAAAACATCTTTCTCAATTACCCCATTTAAAAAGGCACTTTTGACATCCATTTGAAACAATTTAAAACCTTTAAAATAGGCAAAGGCTAGTAAAACCCTAATTGCTTCAAGTCTAGCTACAGGGGCAAAAGTTTCCTCAAAATTAATTCCTTCAATTTGATTATACCCCTTAGCAACTAATCTAGCCTTATTTCTAATGGCTACTCCTGAGTCATTCATTTTATTTTTGAACACCCACTTGGTTCCAACAACACTTTGATCTTTTGGCCTTGTAGTTAATTCCCAAACTTTATTTCTTACAAATTGATTTAACTCTTCTTGCATGGCCAATATCCAAAATTCATCAGAAAGTGCTTGATCAATGTTAGTGGGTTCAAAAGTTAAAATAAAGGCTGAATGATTGACTTCCTTGTTTAATCCACGCCTAGTTCTAACACCCTCACTTGGTTCACCTATAATCAATTCCTTTGGGTGGTTTTTAGAAAATCTCAAATCTCTAGGAAAAGGGTTTTCTCTTTCCAAATTTTCTTCCACATTTTCTTCCAAATTTAATCTATCAATCTTTTGGGAGTTTTCTTCAATTTCTTCTTCAACAACATTTGGCTCTTCCATGTTTCCACTTTCATCAAATACAACATGTATGGTTTCTTCAATGACTAAAGTTCTTTTGTTGAATACCCTATAAGATTTTCCAACACTTGAATATCCAACAAAAATTCCTTCATCTGATTTTGGATCAAATTTTTCTAAGGCAGATTTTCCATTATTATGTATGAACACCTTGCAACCAAATACATGCAAATGAGACAAATTTGGTGTTCTACCTTTTAGCAACTCATAGGGTGTTTTATTCAAATTTGATCTCACATTCACCCTATTCAGAATATAGCATGCAGTGCTAACCGTCTCAGCCCAAAAATATCTAGGAAGCGAGTATTCTGCTAACATTGCTCGGGCGACTTCTATTAATGTTCTGTTCTTTCTTTCAACTACCCCATTTTGTTGAGGAGTTCTAGGTGCAGAAAAATTGTGATCAATCCCCTTTTCTTTACAGAAATTTTCAAATCTTTCATTTTCAAATTCTCCTCCATGATCAGTTTGTATAGAAATTATTTCACATCCTAGTTTTCTTTGTATCCAAGTTGAAAAATTTCTGAATTCCTCAAATGATTCACTCTTATGAAAAAGAAATTTAACTCAGGTGAATCTTGAAAAATCATCTACTATAACAAATCCATATACCTTCCCTCCTAGACTTACAGTGCCTACAGGTCCAAAAAGATCCATGTGTAGAATTTCTAAAGGTTTACTGGTCCTAAGATCTTTATTGGACTTAAAAGAGGACTTCACTTGTTTTCCTAATTGACATGCATCACAAAGATGGTCTTTGGTAAAGTCTAGTTTAGGTATACCTCTCACCAAATTCTTTTGGGTAATTCTTCTAAGATTTTTCATACTAGAATGACAAAGTCTCCTATGCCAAAGCCATGATTCATCAGAAACAGTTTTCAAACAAAAAGCAGTAGGAGATTGTATACAATTTAAATCTATCATGTAGACATTGTTTACCCTTTTTCCATTTAAAATAATTCTCCCATTTAGGCTAATTATGCAGCTAGTAGGTAAAAATTTTACATTATAGCCCTTATCACATAGCTGACTTATGCTAAGCAAATTATGTTTTAAGCCTTCAACTAATAACACATTGACTATGAAAAAGTTTTTCAAATTTCCAATCATAAATGATCCAACCACTTTCTTTGTGGTATTATCTCCAAGTGTAACCTTGCCTCCACTCCTGGCTTCCAGCATTATGAATTGAGCAGTATCTCATTTCATGTGCTTTGAACATCCGCTGTCCAAGTACCATATACTCTCACGAGGTCTTGTGTGAGAGTACTCCTGCAAAATTCTCAAATGTTAGACCTGGGAACCCAAACAAGTTTGGGTTCACCTTTATGAAATTTATAATCAGATGCATGTATGATATGTCTAGGTTTATGCATCTTAGTTCTCCACACCAAATTAGTTTTCATCTTTAAAGTGCAGGTGTGAGATATATGTCCCATAAATCCATAATTATTACATTTAACATTAGGAAAAATATTCCTATGTTTTCTTTCATATGATTGTCTTCTAAGGGATTTCATGAATTTAGGATAATATTTAGGATTTGTAAAATCTTCAAGTTTAGGGGGGTTCCTATTATCCTCGAGAGCTCTTATTGTGAGTTTGTAAAATGAATTCATATCTTCCAAGATTCGATTGGTATAAATTATTCTATATGTCTTGCTCTCAGATTCATCCTTAAAATTCTTAAATTCTTTTTTAAGTTCAGCATAAGATGATTTTAAATTCTCAAAATTTTTATTCAAGTCATCATATTCATCAAGTAGTTTCATGTGGTTGTTATCTATTAAAGCATGATCTTTTTTAAGGATTTCGTGTTCCTTATTAAGCTCTTCTAATTCTAAAACTAAACTAGCATGCATCTTTTTCATTTTCCTATATGCATCATGCATGTGTTTAGAAACTTCAAATAATTCATTATAGGTTAAATCACATACCTCTTATTGATCTGATTGTTCAATATTATCTGCCATCAAGCAAAGGTTGGTGACTTCTTCTTCTTTTTTAGTCTCAGATGAGTCTGAAGCTGAGTCCGCCCAAAAAGCCTTTTGAAACTTCTTTTTGCCCTTCTTTACCATTGGTTTCTCTTCTACCTTCTCCTTGCTAGGAGTGGCTTTGAGTTTTGGACAATCAGTCTTTATATGACCTAGTTTCCTGCATTCATAACAAATCACTTCATTAGAAACCTTGCCATTTCTGTTATACTTACCTTTATTCCATTGCTGGCGTCTCTTCTGCTTCCTCTTTAAAAAGCTTCTGAATTGTCTAGTCATCAATGCAATATCGTCTTCATCCTCAGGTTGTGAGTGTTCACTTTCTGACTCTTCCACATTTAGTGCAATATTCTTATCCTTTCTAGGTTCACCTGCATCAATCTTTCTTTGACTTACTCCTTGCTCATAAGCAATGAGTGAACCAAGAAGATTATCAATGGAATAAATGTTCAGATCTTTAGACTCTGTAATTGCAGTAATTTTAGCATCATATGCAGTAGGTAAACAACGAAGAATCTTATTGATAATTTCAGCATTAGTTAATTCCCTACCAAGTGCATGCAAGGAGGTGACAATTTGAGTGAATCTTGTATACATGTCTGAAATAGATTCATTAGGTTTCATGCGAAATAATTCGTAGTCATGTAACAAGATATTGAGTCTTGATTGCTTAACCTCATTTGTCCCTTCATAAGTTATACAAAGTCTATCCCATATGTCATTTCCGCTTTTACAAGTGGAAACTCACATGTAGTCTTCAGATTTTAAAGCACAAAAGAAACTATTTAAATATTTCGCATTTAATTATGCTAAGTCACGTTCTTCAATAGTCCAATCTGCATAGGGTGTTTCTACCCTAATTCCATCAACTAATCTAGTTGGTTTTGAGTAACCTTCCTGGACTAGCATCCACATGCAATAATCAAGTGACTGTAAGAAAGTAGACATGCGTGTTTTCCAAAAATCAAAAGGAATATTGTCAAACAGTGGAGGTCTAGTGATAGAGTAACCCTAAGGTGTGTTTCAGTTTCCAAAAGTAGCCATCTACGTTAATCAAAAAGTAGTTCAAACTTATGATTTTGAAACTATGCTCTGATACCACTTGTTGAGTCTAGTAATTAGGTTGTTAAGCCTAAGTAAATGTCCCAAGGCTACCAAGAGGGGGGCGAATTGGTAGTTTAAAAATTTTAAACCCTCTTTGAAGATTAAGTTGAACCGAAATAAAAATTTCTTTTAAAGTTTGTAGAAAATTATTTTTCAACCACAGAGTTGTTCAAACTGAAATTTAAAGTGCGGAAACGTAAAAATAATAAAGTAAATGACACCAGATTTATAGTGGTTCGGTCTATAACCAGACCTACATCCACTCCTCAGAGGCACCCTCTGAGTATTGCACTAAAATCAATAGTGACTCTCCTTTAGCACCCACAGCAAGGCGGAGAAGCCTTTACAACACACTCTTTTCACCACTACTCGGTGCGACAGAGAACCGTCATCCTTTTACACAATCCACAGTGCTGGAAGAGAACCGTCGTCCTTTTACACAATCCACAGTGTTGGCAGAGAACCGTCGTCCTTTTACACTCTCCTAGTGTGGGCAGAGAACCCTACGGAGCCGTTCACACTCTCCAAGTGTAGGCAGAGAACCTTTCGGCTGTTCACACTCTCCAAGTGTAGGCAGAGAACCTTTCGGCTGTTCACACTCTCCAAGTGTAGGCAGAGAACCTTTCGGCTGTTCACACTCTCCAAGTGTTGGCAGAGAACCGGATCTCCTTGACTGATCTTCTCACAAGAATCTAGAAGGAAGAAGGAAAAGAGTGAAGTAATCCAAATTCACAAGTAGAGATTCTTACCTTTGAAATCCAAGTGAAGCCTTCTCGCTCCAGTGGTTGGAATCCTCCTTTGAATGCTCTCTTCCACTCTCTCCTTGGCTATTCTCTCAAGAGGCACGAAGATCAAATGACAAAAAGATTGGGTGGCAGTCTAATTTGGACTTTTTATATAAAAGATAAGAAAAACCACCCAAAACTGCAAGTTTTCAATTCTGTACGCAGTGGATCGTCCTATACAATCTTGGATCATCCTGGACGATTTTACTTAAACGATCTGAAATGACCCTATTTGAATATGTGTACGAAATGTCTTTGTACAGATGATCGTCCTGTACGAACTAAGTTCGTCCAGTACGAACGGTTATTACAAGGTCGGTTCTAGAAACTGCTAAAAACTGTTCTAAGTCGGGTAATCGTTTGGACGAGAATATGTTCGTCTGGACGAAAATTTTCCAGAGACCCGATCATCCTGGACGATTATTTACTTCTTCTGGACGAAAATATTTCAGAGGACCAATCGCCACGGACGATAATTTATTTTCATCTGGACAAAAATTTTCCAGAGACCTGATCGTCCGGTACGATATTTAATTTTGTCTGGACGAAAATTTTCCAGAGGACCGGTCGCCTCGTACGATAATAAAATTCGTCTGGACGAAATTTTTACAGAGAACCAATCGTCTGGTACGATAATTAATTTCGTCCTGGATGAATAGGACTTAGAAAAAAAATTTTCGAGCAAGTTCCTATTCGTTCCATGTGCCCTATAGGAGATAACTGTCTGATCGTCCCGTACGATAGGATATCGTCCAGTACGATCAGTATAAAATTTTATGATCTCCTTATGTGTGTGTGTATGTTTTTTATTCACTCAATTACAATCACTCCCTTTCAAAATTAATTCAAAGAAAAAATGCAAACTTCAAATTAACAAAGTATCTCATGTTGAATTTGATTTGAAGTTATCGTAGTCTGGAGTCTGATTTTCCTGAAATGTTAGTACACACAAGAGCAAATAAAAATCTTCTAAAATTGTTAGGAGGTAACTACATATTTGAACAATAATGTTTGGAATCATCAAAACTACATAAGTTGCAAAAATGTAAAGCATTCAAATAGCAACTATTCTAACAGCAATGTCATATTACCCCTGAGCTTCCTTTGAATCAACTAGATTACCCCGAAATATTCTCACCTAAGATTAAGAGACACATTGTCTCTTCCCCAAAGCTGTGGTGCCACTTCCTTGATGCCACAACACATACCCAAACTTATTTTTATGTCCAAAAAAAAAGCTCAACGTAGTTGTGCCGCCAACCCTAGTGTTATAACACTCGTAGAGTAAATTTCTAATCCTTGATTTTCTTCATTTCAATCCCAAACCTTGGTTACTTATAATCCTAATAAGAATTCTAAGACTCAAAATTACTAATTAAATAAAATTGATAATAATTAATTGGTTCCTTGAAAGATTTAGGCTTTTATTGGTTGGTCAAGGCCTAATATTGTATCAGAGGTATATAGTTTCATAGGCTTGGCTGATTATTACATACAATTCATAAAATAGTTCTTCCAGATTTTTGTACCTCTTATGAGTCTAACTCAAATGTTAGTAGCTTTTATTTGGACATCTAATTGTGAGGCTTTATTTTAAAAACTAGCAAATTTTTAAATTTTTGCTCAAGTTTTATCACTTCTATTTGGAATAATAGGATTTTAGGTATTCAAAGAAACTTCATTGAAAGGGCTAGGATGTGTTCTAATGTAACACATGATAGTTATAGCATATACTTCTAAGCATTTGAAACCACATGAAAAGGATTATCCAACACATGATTTGGAACTTATTATTGTCATATATTCTTTAAGGATCTGGAGACACTAGCTGTATGATGTTAGGTGTGAGTTCTTTACTGATAATCATAGTTTATACTACATATAGTTTACACTACATAATTACTCAGAAGGATTTAAATCTTAAGAAAAGGAGGTGGCACTATATGATTAAAGAATATGATATGATTATTTAGTATCATCCTGGTATGTCTGATGTGGTAGAATATTTATTGAGTAGGAAGTCTTTTAGATTATCAAGTATTCACCTTACTTATGATGTATATCTTATTTTGGATAACAAAAAGCTTTAGTTGGAGATGATTTCTCCTGTCGATCAAGATTTTGATATTTTGGCTCACATGATATATCAACCATCTATACGAGGAAGGACAAGAAGCACAGAAGCTAGATGCAAAACATTTAAAGTTAATTAATTAAATCAAATCAAATAAGAAATCTAAATTGTGAGTATTTTATTCTAGTATTATCCGGGGTAAGAAAAGATTATGGGTTCTAAGTTCAAAAGATTTGAGATCAGTTATTATGTATGAGGCACATCGTTCAAGTTATACACACATGAATAAATAAAATGTATAAAGATATAAAAGGTATGTTATAGTGGTTCAGATTGAAGAAGGATGTGGGTGATTTTTTTTTCTAAATGTAAAGCATGTTAGTTAGTGAGAGTAGAACATCAACTACTACGATATATTCTATAGTCATTTCCTATTTTAATGTAGAAGTGAGAAGAGGTAATATTATATTTTATTATGGTTTTCCCAAGTCATCGAGACATGGACATGATACCATCTTGGTTATAGTGGATTATTTAATGAAGTCTACTCAATTCATTTTGATATGATAGTCTAATTTAATGGTCAGATTATCACAAAAGTATATACTTGAGATCATGTGGTTATATAGGATATTGAAGGTGATTACTTCTAACATAGATGGAAGATTTACTTCCCATTTATGAAAGAGTATTTAGTAAGGTCTGGGCATGCAATTATATTTTAGTATGGATTTTTATCTATATACTGATGAAAAGACTGAGAAAGTTATTCATATACTATAAGATCTCCTAAGATTATATGTTCTGGACATTAGTGGTAGTTGGGAATATCACATTCCTCTGATCAAATTTACTTATAATAATAGCTTTTAGACAAGTATAGGCATGACCCATTATGAAGCTCTATATGATCGGAAATGTAGGACCCCTCTATCTTGGATAGAAGTGGGTGAAAGAAATCTGATTGGGACAACCTATTTGATAAAGCAATTGAAAAGTCCATTTGATCTAATATAGATTAAAAGCTGGTAGAAATAGCTTTATGAAGCTAAGCATTAACTATGGAATTAGGTTGGAGATTTTGTATATGTGAAAATAAAACTGATAAAAGGCACCAACAGATTTGGATAAGAAGGAAAGCAAAGTCTATGGTACATTAGACTCTTTGAACTCATTAAAAGGATGAAAAAATTAATCTATATAGTATAGTTGCCAAATCATATGTCTGACATTCACAACGTATTTCATATGTCACTTCTACGAAAAATGAGTATTTGATTATGTAAATCATATATTTGGTGAAGAAGTTGAGGCACATATGAATCTGAGTTATAAAGAGGAACTATAAATGATTTTGGCTTATGATGTTAGGACACTAAGAAACAAAAAGATTCCAATGGTAAAAGTTCAATGGAATAAGACAACTAAAAACGAAGCTACTTGGGAAAATGAATATTGTTGCAAATATATTTTTCATGGATTATGTTTTGATGATTGACAAACACTGTTTCTCTTGGACTACTTGTTGCTTCTAACTTTTCAGGAATCGAAGATCGGACGATCAAAGAGCCAAGTTCAGGATTGCGTAGGTTTAGGGTTGAGTCAGTCTGTATGTTTGTTTTTTTCACGTTTGAGTCTACTTGTAAAAGTCAAAGAGACTGATGCTATGTAACCCTTCACACACACACACTTGAGAGACTTAGAATTTCTGTTTTTACTCATATCGGTTCGGACGATTTTTGTATCGACCTGGACGATCAGCTTAAAACAGAAAGTCTAATTAAGGATTCTTAATTAAGGCAGCCGTCATTAATAGATCGGCCTGGACGATACATGTATCGGCCAGGACGATAAGCTCAAAACAGAAAGGAGTAGCCGCCATAGTCAATTATGGTATACTGTATTTTTAGATTATCGGCCAGGACGATCCTATGATCGGCCTGGATGATATTCACAAATCATGCCATAATTTTTCAGGAAATCAAGGGAGTAATTAAGGATGATTGATACGATCATATCGTCCTGGACGATTGCAAGATCGGCCAGGACGATCCAGTCAAAAACCTTAAGTTACTTCAGGACGATCAATATCGGCCAGCCCGTATCCAGGGCTATTGTCAGGATGATTTTTCTCTGATTTGAACTGATCGGCTCGGACGATCGTGATATCGGCCCGGACGATCAAGCCAATTTTCAATCTTCCTATTTTCCATCCAGGGCGATGCTCTGGCCGATCTTCATTGATTTGTACTGATCAGCCAAGCCGATGTCCATATCGGCCTGGACGATATTGTCGGCAACTTGCAATTAATGAGCTCTTTTGAAGCTCTTCTATTTAAGAGCTCTTATTCAACGTTTTAAAAAACCTTTGGCTGCTGCCTTGACCTGAGAAGACCTTGAGGAGAGAAAGAGAGAGAAGAGAGAGAGAGGAACTTGTGAGGGGGAGCTTGTGAGGGGATTCACAAGGGTTGCTTCAATGATCGCTCTGCGTCGTCTTCGTCTAGAGTTTCTCATCCGTGGAAGGGTCGGAAGAGGTAAGGAGTTTGCTTTTGGTTTTGGTTCTCTGCCAGCTTCAGGAGGAAGCAAAAGGAGATAGGTTCTCTGCCTTGCCGGGTTGGCAAAAAGGAGGTTCTTGTGAGGGTTTCTCCGCCTAGCTGTGGGGGCTAAAGGCGAGTCACGTTTTGTAATGCAATACTTGGAGGGTGCCTCCAAGGAGTGGACGTAGGTCGAGTCGACCGAACCACTATAAATTTCTGTGTTCCTTTTTCTTACTTCCGCACTTTTAAATCCCGCATTTATTTTTGTGGTGTGATTTGGTTTATGCAATTTCCTTTCTTTGTGAAAAGAATTTTTTTTTTTAAATACCAATTCACCCCCCCTCTTGGTTAGCTTGGGACTAAGTTCATAGGGCTTAACATCCCCATCGAACTTTCAAGTGGTATCAGAGCCTGATTCGAAAATTAAAGTTTGAAAACTTTTTGAATTTGATCCATGCCTAACTTTGGGAATCGCAACACTACGGAAGGGTATTCTATTACCCGACCTCCTCTATTCGATAACCTACCTTTTGATTTTTGGAAAACTCGCATGTCAACTTTTTTACAATCTACTAATTATCGCATTTGGATGCTTATTCAAGAAGGTTATTCTCCACCTTCTTGTGAAATTAATGGTTTTAAAACTGAAGTTGCTTTTACCGAATGGACTTTTGATGAACGAGATTTAGCTCAATTAAATGCAAAATGTTTGAATTGTTTCTTCTGTGCTTTGAAATCTGAGGATTACATGCGTGTTTCAACTTGCAAAACTGGTAAAGAAATTTGGGATAAATTGTGCATCACTTATGAAGGCACTAATGAAGTTAAACAATCCCGTTTAAACATTCTCTTGCATGACTACGAACTTTTTCGTATGAAACCTCATGAATCGATTTCTGACATGTACACTAGGTTTACTCAGATTGCTACTTCATTGCATGCACTAGGAAAAGAACTTTCTAACTATGAAAAAGTTAACAAGATTTTGAGATGCTTGCCTTCATCTTATGATGCAAAAATTACTGCCATCACTGAATCTAAAGATTTGAACACCTATTCTATTGATAACTTGCTTGGCTCACTCATTGCTTACGAGCAAGGGGTGAATCAAAGAAATCTTGATGCAGGTGAGAAGAAAAAGGAGAAAACAATTGCATTAAAGGCGCATAAATCGGATTATGAAGCTTCCAGGTTTGAAAGCGATTAAATTGCCAACATCACAAGGCAAATCAAAAGCTTTCTAAGGAAGAAACAAAAGCATCATCAAAGTTGGAGAAAAGGTATGGATCACAAACATGTAAAAGGATCTTCTGATGTTGTTTGTTTTGAATGCAAAAAGCCTGGACATGTGAGAACTGATTGCCCTAAGCTTAAAGATCAATCAAGCAAAGAAAAAGGTGATGAGAAAGCTAAGTCTAGAAAGGACAAGAAGAAAAACCAAATGAGCTTTTGAGCAGAATCTGGTACTGATTCCTCTGAGATTGAACTAGAGGAAGAAACTACAAACTTGTGTTTCATGGGAAAAGATCAAAGTGATCAAGAAGAGGAAGTCTCTCACAAAAGACCTCGTGAGAGTATATGGTACCTGGACAGTGGATGCTCTCGACATATGACTGGTGATGCTAGCCAGTTTGTTGTACTAGACTCCAAGACTGGAGGCAAGGTTACTCTTGGAGACAACACCACCAGAAAGGTGGTAGGAGCAGGTATAATCGGTAATTCCAAGAACCTTATGATTGAAAATGTTTTGTTTGTAGATAGATTGAAGCAAAACTTGATCAGCATCAGTCAATTCTGTGACAAAGGCTTCATCGTGCAATTCTTCACGGATTCATGCATTGTAAGTTTAAGTAACAACACTATTTTGCAGGGAAAGAGGGTCAACAACATCTACATGCTTGATTTAAATAACATTGAATGTGCTACTTCTTTTTGCTTAAAAACTGTTATTGATGATTCTTGGTTGTGGCACAGGAGGCTTTGTCATGCAAGTATGAAAACCCTTAGGAAAGTGACCCAAAAGGACCTAGTTAGAGGTGTCCCCAAACTTAAGTTTACAAAAGACCACCTTTGTGATGCCTGTCAACTAGGAAAGCAAATCCACTCCTCTTTTCACCCCATAAAGGACATTAGCACCTCTAGACCTTTAGAAGTCCTTCACATGGATTTGTTTGGACCCATTAGCATAGCTAGTTTGGGAGGGAAAGTTTATTGTTTTGTGATTGTTGATGACTACTCGAGGTTCACTTGGACTAGATTTCTTTCTCATAAAAATGAGTCTTTTGAGGAGTTTAAAACTTTTTCTACTTGGATTCAGAAGAAGCTAAGTTGTGAGATTTTGACCATCCATAGTGATCATGGGGGAGAGTTTGAAAATGAAAGATTTGGAGATTTTTGTGAGGAGAATGGGATTAGCCACAATTTTTCAGCCCCTAGGACCCCTCAGTAGAATGGGGTAGCTGAAAGGAAGAACCGGACCTTGGTGGAAGCCGCTAGAGCCATGCTTGCTGAGTATTCACTTCCAAAATACTTTTGGGCTGAAGCGGTTAACACAGCTTGTTATTTGTTGAATAGGGTGAATGTTAGAGTCAAAATAGAAAAGACACCCTATGAGATCCTTAAGGGTAGGACACCCAATCTTTCCCACCTTCATGTCTTTGGTTGTAAGGTTTTCATTCACAACAATGGGAAGTCTCACTTGGGAAAATTTGATCCTAAATCTGATGAAGGAGTATTCTTTGGATATTCTAGTGTTGGGAAGTCTTTTAGGGTGTTTAACAAGAGAACTTTGATGGTGGAAGAGACAACCCATGTAATTTTTGATGAGTCTGATCCTAAGAAACATGGAGTAGAAGATGATGATGTTGGAGAGATTACAAGTGGAGTAGAAAATTTGGGGAAGGGGAGTGAGCACCTAAGTAAAGGAGGAGTAGAAGGAGTCACCCAAGGAATAGAAAATTTTGATGAAAGGGGAGAAACTGCACACACTTTGCCTAGAGATTGGAGATACTCTACTAGTCATCCCAAGGATTTGATCTTAGGAGACCCTTCTAGTGGAGTTAAGACTAGACATGGACTTAGGAAGGAGGTGAACCACTCTGCCTTTATCTCTATGACTGAACCCACCACCATTAACAAAGCCCTTTCTGATGAGTTTTGGATTTTAGCAATGCAAGAAGAGTTGAATCAATTCGTTAGGAATGATGTTTGGGAACTTGTGGAAAGACCTAAGGGACAAAGTGTAGTTGGGACAAAGTGGGTATTTAAGAACAAAGTGAATGATTCAGGAGTGGTGGTGAGAAATAAAGCAAGATTGGTGGCTAAGGGGTACAATCAAATAGAAGGGATAGACTTTGAAGAGACTTTTTCCCCTGTAGCTAGATTGGAAGCCATTAGAGTGCTATTAGCCTTTGTTTGTTATAAAGGATTTAAGCTTTTTCAAATGGATGTCAAGAGTGCCTTTTTAAATGGGGAGATAAAAGAAGATGTGTTTGTAGAACAACCTCCAGGTTTTGAGAGTTCTCAATTTCCAAATCATGTGTTTAAATTAAAAAAGGCTTTGTATGGTTTAAAGCAGGCACTTAGAGCTTGGTATGAGAGGCTTAGCACATTCTTACTAGAGAGGGAGTTTGTCAAGGGGAGCGTAGACACCACCCTTTTTCTTAGAAAAGTTGGAGATGACTTACTCATTGTTCAGATTTATGTTGATGATATACTCTTTGGATCTTCTAATAAAAATTTGTGTGATGATTTTTCTAGAACAATGAATAGAGAATTTGAGATGAGTTTAATGGGAGAATTGTCTTACTTTTTGGGTTTTATCATAAAACAATCGGAAGATGGAACTTTTTTAAATCAAACAAAATACATAAAGGACATTGAAGAAATATGAGATGGACAAAGCCAAGCCAATTAACACCCCCATGACTTCTAGTGCTCCTTTGGATAAGGACCCAAGTGGTAAGTCTGTTGATCAGAAGAAGTATAGAGGCATGATTGGATCCTTACTTTACTTGACTGCAAGCCGACCTGACATCATGTTTAGTGTGTGCCTTTGTGCTAGGTTTCAAGCTGACCCTATAGAATCCCACATGACTGCTGTTAAGAGAATTTTTAGATACCTTTTGGGGACACAAGGATTAGGGATTTGGTACCCTAGACATAGCACTTCTTTTGAGATTATTGGTTTTTCTGACTCTGATTTTGCAGGATGCAAGGTGGATAGAAAGAGCACCTCTGGAACTTGTCAATTCATTGGACAATCTTTGGTCTCTTGGTCTAGTAGGAAGCAAAATTCTGTTGCACTTTCCACTGCTGAAGCTGAATACATTGCTCTTGGAAGTTGTGTGGCCCAAGTTCTTTGGTTGAAACAACAGGTATTGGATCTAGGATTACATGTAAGCACCATCTCAATCTTTTGTGACAACACTAGTGCCATATGCATCTCTAAAAATCCTATCCAATATTCAAGAACTAAACACATTGACATTAGGCATCACTTTATTAGAGATCATGTGACTAAGGGAGACATTGAGTTACACCATGTGACAACTGAAAACCAACTGACAGACATCTTTACTAAACCACTGGCCTTCGACACTTTCAGTTCTTTAAGGACCAGATTGGGTGTGATTGACATAAATGCATGAAACCTTTTAGCTAAGTTTTTTTTTTTTTTTGCTTTCTTTTTTTACTTTTTCGTGTGCTTTATTTTTAGATCATCACTGATATGGTATTATATTCCTTGTTCTTGTTTTTAACAATTTGTAGTTAATATGTTTTCATCTACTTAATCACTTAGATAGTATGAATATTTTGTGATTGTGTCTCTTTCCCTAAACTTAGTATTAGTGGCATAGTTTTCTTTTCTAATCAAAAGTCTATCTCAAATTAAAAGATTGTTTATGAAACTAAGATCTTTTCTTAAGCTTTCTTAAGAAAATCTATCTTGTATTTATAATGATTAAAAGTATTTTTGTCACATCAAGATCCCTCGTTACTCTTGTCTTCGATTATTAATCCTGCTTGTGGTAATTCTTTCCTATGTTAGAGAGAGAGCTCCTATTCTCTAATATCTGAGAAGATATATTCACAACTAAGTTTTTTTAAAGGATTATAAAAGGGAATCTAGCTTGCAAAAATAAAAAAAAATTTGGCCAATGATGCCAACAAAAGAAGCGCAAAGACGCCAAAAATTGAAAAATCAATAAAAAGATGCGCAAAGCGCCACAACATTGACAAGAGGCATAAAATGAGCCCACTCAAAAGCAAGCTACTCTCTCTTTTTATATCTTTTAGAACTTAGAAGTTTTGGTTCTCAAAAGGCTTGATCTCGATTATCGTTCGATTGTGACAAATCTACCTCATTATTTTATAAAGATATTTTTCTTACGACAAGTGGTGGGTAGATTCTTTTTCTCATATCCAATTAATTATTTGAGTTAGGTCATTGATTTCAAAAGACAATTCTACCCTAAGAAAACGTTTTTGAGCTAAGGGTAAACCATGAACGAATATTCTACTATTCTATGGATTAAATAAGATTGGTAACTCATTAACTCACAAGTTTTTAAATCAATCACATGGAATACTATATCATTGACATGCCTTGATTAAAAAAAAAAAGATGAATCTCTTTTGCTGTGCTTTCTTGTACCTTCCTTTTTGATATGTCAAAAGGGGGAGAAGTTTATGAGGGTCTTTTTTCATCAATCCTGAATTTTTGCTATTAACTGTTTTTTCGTAGTGTTTTGCCATCATCAAAAAGGGGGAGATTGTTGCAAATCTATTTTTCATGGATTATGTTTTGATGATTGACAAACACTGTTTCTCTTGGACTACTTGTTGCTTCAAACTTTTCAGGAATCGAAGATCGGACGATCAAGGAGCCAAATTCAGGATTGCGTAGGTTTAGGGTTGAGTCAGTCTGTATGTTTGTTTTTTTCACGTTTGAGTCTACTTGTAAAATTCAAAGAGACTGATGCTATGTAACCCTTCACACACACACTTGAGAGACTTAAAATTTCTGTTTTTACTCATATCGGCCCGGACGATTTTTGTATCGGCCTGGACGATCAGCTTAAAACAGAAAGTCTAATTAAGGATTCTTAATTAAGAAAGCTGTCATTAACAGATCGGCCTGGATGATACATGTATCGGCTAGGACGATAAGCTCAAAATAGAAAGGAGTAGCCACCATAGTCAATTATGGTATACTGTATTTTTAGATTATCGGCCAGGACGATCCTATGATCGGTCTGGACGATATTCACAAATCATGCCATAATTGTTCAAGAAATCAAGGGAGTAATTAAGGATGATTGATACGATCATATCGTCCTGGACGATCGCAAGATCGGCCAGGACGATCCAGTCAAAAACCTTAAGTTACTTCAGGACGATCAATATTGGCCAGCCCGTATCCAGGGCTATTGTCAGGACGATTTGTCTCTGATTTGAACTGATCGGCCCGGACGATCGTGATATCAGCCCGGACGATCAAGCCAATTTTCAATCATCCTGTTTTCCATCCAGGGCGATGCTCTGGCCGATCTTCATTGATTTGTACTGATCGGCCAGGCCGATGTCCATATCGGCCTGGACGATATTGTCGGCAACTTGCAATTAATGAGCTCTTTTGAAGCTCTTCTATTTAAGAGCTCTTGTTCAATGTTTTAAAAAATCTTTGGCTGATGCCTTGACCTGAGAAGACCTTGAGGAGAGAAAGAGAGAGAAGAGAGAGAGAGAGGATCTTGTGAGGGGGAGCTTGTGAGGGGATTCACAAGGGTTGCTTCAAGGATCGCTCTGCGTCGTCTTCATCTAGAGTTTCTCGTCCGTGGAAGGGTCGGTAGAGGTAAGGAGTTTGCTTTTGGTTTTGGTTCTCTGTCAGCTTCAGGAGGAAGCAAAAGGAGATAGGTTCTCTGCCTTGCCGGGTTGGCAAAAAGGAGGTTCTTGTGAGGGTTTCTCCGCCTAGCTGTGGGGGCTAAAGGAGAGTCACGTTTTGTAGTGCAATACTTGGAGGGTGCCTCGAAGGAGTGGACGTAGGTCGAGTCGACCGAACCACTATAAATTTCTGTGTTCCTTTTTCTTACTTTCGCACTTTTAAATTTCGCATTTATTTTTGTGGTGTGATTTGGTTTCTGCAATTTCCTTTCTTTGTGAAAAGAATTTTTTTTTTTTTAAATACCAATTCACCCCCTTTTCTTGGTTAGCTTGGGACTAAGTTCATAGGGCTTAACATCCCCATCGAACTTTCAAATATGAGATGAGATAGTTATCTCATGATCTATTTTATCGATCTGAGCTTTAAAATGTCTAGAATGACATTTTTTTAGGAGGAGATAGTCGTAAAATCTGTAAAGTCAGTGTACCCTTCAACCCATTATGATAATTTGTTTATCATAGTTTTTAAAAATATAAAAAATTCTAGAGTTTTTTAATTTAATTTATAATTCTGTTAGCAAAAAATGAAGATAACTTGTTATTTTTAAAACTTTTATCATGTAACTTTATTTATGTTTTAGAGATAGTGATTCTAAATATTTAGGTTTTTTTGGGAAAATTTCCACCAAAGATTTTGGGCATCACACTATTTTAATTGATTAAAAATAAATTTGTCTCTAAAAAATTAAGTTATAGTATAATTAAGGGCTTTAAATAGTATTTTGAACAATCTCTTATAAATTGGTTGTATTCCAAAACAATATATTTTTATATAGTATTACATTTAGCTGCCTACCATTTTAACAAGTGCTTTGTTGAATCCTCACAATGATTGCCAATGATGTCACCATGTAATCTTTAGTAATCAATGTCCATGGTTTTGATTTAGCAGTCTAGAGAGCATCGCTTGGCCACACTACAAGAAAATGGGTCAATAGCGACCAAAAAATTAAAGACAAAAAAATTTTGGTCGCTAAAGATATCTTTTAGCGACCAAAAATAAGTGTGGCCTCTAAATAATAAGGAATCTAGATATTAGCCGCCAAAAGAAAAATTGACTGCTAATTTTGTCACTAAAAGAAAAATTAATTGCTAATTTATATTACATCATTTTAGTGACAAATTATTATTTTTACTTTTACTATAGTACATAATACGTTTTAAAAATATCATTAACATTATATATAATGATAACTATTCTTAAACAAAATTTAGGTTGAAGTAGGAATGATTTGTTTGCAAAAAAAAAAAAAAAAAAAGATTTAATTGATTAATCATTCAATTTCTATAAAATATATGTTGGAGTTGCCTTGAATTTGGCTTGACTCATATTTGTTCATATTATTGACCGTCGTACGCTTCACAGATATGTTGTTGCCCCCTGGCGGGGTTCGCCTTCCGTGTCAGGTCGCGGGGTCAAGGGACAACACCCCCGTAGGGGTTTCCGGGGTAGCGCCCTCGATACAAATTCTGGTTATATGGATATTTTCAAAATTAAATTTAATAAATAAAATAATAAATTGAAATTAATATTCACATTTTAAAGTAGAGATATCTAATAATTAAATTATTTACAATATAAATTATTTAAAAATCGATTATTTGTTTAATTAAAACTGCACGTTAAAAGAACCCAAGTATACTCAACTTTTGCGATCTAATGCTCTCCATTTCGGCATTTCTCTACTTACCCTAGTTTTTTCTCTTTAGCGACGACCTCCAGGCTCCCATCGCTCGTCCGCGACCACGACTCTACATCTCTACTTCGCGCGCGCTGATTTGTTCCGTCCCTCGAAATTATTTGGCAACCACACGCCTCTCTGTCAGTTTCTCCCTAAGGTTATCTCTATCGATGATTGCAAAGTCCTGGGATTTCTTATTTTCATTAGCAATTTGTAAAGTTGTGCCGTCCCTCTCCACGAATCTCATTTCATCTTCTCTACTGTAGATTCATAAATTTCTTTTTGGTTTCTTATTTTCTTGAGCGATACGTGCCGACTGCCGACTGCTGACTGCCGACTACCGACTAACACTACATCATCTTCTGCAACCAAAGGCAACTCTTCTATTATTTTCCTGTTCTCCGATTTCATTTATGAAGGTGATTGTGAGGTTCGATTCGCTTCTTTCAGATCTTTTGAGTTTATTTTTTTTTTAAAATCTTTTGAGTTTCTTAATTATTTTTAGTTCCTTGTTCGATTCACCTTGTAAAGTTTATTTTCTTAAATTCTTACAAAAATATTTGTCTATTCTGTTCAATTTAGACTTAAGCAAGTTCTTGAATGGGTTTTTGGAATATACTGAAAAGTGACGGACTATGCCATGGAATGATGGAGCTGTAGGATTAATTTTGCTTTGTTAACTCACTTTAGGCATATGGTTTCTAATACATTTATTATTTTTATCGATACATTTATTAGCAGCAAACAACCAAATGATCCTGGATTGTGTTTTGTTCATTTCATAAAGTTATTGAACAGATGGAGATGCAGATTTTTAAATTTTCTATAAAGTCTACTGTTCTTATGCTATATGTAACATAAATTTATTTAAAAAAGCAAATCTGAAAGATTCTTTTTGTGCAGAGAAACATTTGAGGTATATTTGTAGATTTTAATAAGGGAATTTCTTAAAAGATTTATATTTTAAATTTGACATTGCTATTTTAATGTTTACAATTTCAAGAACAATCATTTATTGTAAATTGTTTATGAAACAAATGTCTATTGAGTTTTCAATTGTTATATAAAGTTGGGGAGTTACCAGATGATTTGCACAATAACGAGCATGCATTGGTGTGATCCGATAGCTCTAGAATCTTGCTTAAAGTAAAAAAGAGGCAAAGACTGCCATCGTGGCAAAGTTCACTCTTATTTTCTGACTTTTACTTGCAAGTTGTGTTATCGAAGAGGGATTGATGATCAAGCTAACCAATCTAGTTGGGCTCCATTTGGCCTACACATTGGCTAGGTTGGGTGGTTGCCTTGCACAAGTTCAAATTCAATATTATTTTTATTTTGTTGGATTTCTTGCAACAAGATGGTCATTTTGGCAATAATTTTGCACTGTTTTGATCTAGGAATATATATTTTTGGGAAAAATTAGATGTTGGTTATTCTTCATGAGTCGCTTTTTGTTTTGTGTACTTTATTATATGAGTGTTTTACAATCTCAACCCTACCTGAAAATTCATTTCTTTGTGCAATGGGAAGACTTTTTTTTCAGTTTTTTTTTTTTGGTTGATGGTCCAAAAGTTAGATGGAGTGTTGTGATAATTGCACGGGGTGTTGCATAGGTCTCAAACTTTTGCTCATAAATTTAATGATTGCCATTTGAGTAAAGATTCCCTCCAACCAAATTCATATAACGATAAGATTATCTTCCACTTTGTTTAGAAAGACCAATCAACACACTCTCAAGCAAAATAATTTGTAATCATATTTTGCCTTGATTTTTCCACCAGAATGAAGTGGAGCCTAATTCTATTTTTCGCATGATTTGCTTGAGTGTTGCAGTACTCGTGCCGTGTGTACATGATTGTCTCCCAATTGGCTAGCTACCCTTGTATTTGGCCGAGATTATGGCATCTCAAAACTCTAATTCAAAAGCGAAAGTATTATCATTTTTTATAGTAAAGGGTGTTTTCCATTTATGTTGATGCGGCCATTTATTCTATTTATTACATATCATGTTGATTTAGTTGTGCTTGGTTAATATTTTTTTACAATAGTTATGCCATGCATGTAGGGGTCGTTCTTTAACCTTGTTTCTTTTCTCCATAGTATTTCTCCTATCATTATTTTGGATCTGATATTTTCTAAGAATTTTCCAATGATGTTTTGCCATATTCTTGCACTTGTTTTTGCTTGCTTATTGCAGTAAACAACATAAGTGAATGGAAAATAATGATTTATGAACCTTGCCCAATTTTAGTTGGATAATAATGATTATGATAATATTGTATTTATTATAGGAATACAGAGTTTTTCACTTGAGATAATAGTTTGGATTTGCTGAAAGGTTTCTTCTACAATTTGTAACAGGCAATTATTGGAGTGGATATCAAGCCTGATGTGTACCATTTTTACTAAAATTTGTGACTTCTTATAGAGATACTTCTATGCTGTTGTTATATCCCACGAAATCCTGTTTTTAGCTATACTTGAGCTTTTCAGTAAACCCTCCTTTACCAACAGGAAGCTTAAAGCTATACAATAGTAGATCGTCCTGAAAGACACCATTTTGATAAAGAACTTGCTTCATCATTAGAAACTGCTTTCAGTATCTTGACACCTTATTTGAATTTTGTTAAACTAAAAAACCAGATAGGTTATACTTGCATCATCTTTTAGGTCTGTATTACTTTATTTGGGTATTTTTTAATCTTCCTTATAGAAACATTTTCTCTGTTTATATGTAGGTGATACTTTCTGCAAGATCTCTCCTCTTTTCTTTAAAAAAATCTTCATCCAGCTTCTTGTCTATATTCTTTGAAAAAGATTGAGTTGAACAAATTCCTGCAGGATTTTTTTCTGCATGGTCTTACGATTGAGAATAAGTTTCTCCTGTTTAAGTGATTTTCTTGTTTTGAATTGGGGGCTACCTCATTGCCTCATCTTATTCTTTCCTTTGTTGGTGGCATCATGAATTGGTATGATAGGAGCTACTTAAGATAATTGGTGTGGAGTGGAAAGTGGTCTAGTTAAATTTAAAAAAAATTGCAGTTTTTTAACTCTAGAGATTATTGCTGTGTTGGTTTCAACTATTGCCTTTTTCAAAAGTAAATTTACCTTATTTGATACTTTTAAAGTTGGAAAGTGGTGCTCGAGAATAAAACATATTTGAAGGTCAAATTAGCTCATTTCTTTTCAAGAAATGTTGCAAACACATGTCAAATTACTAATCAAGGGCTTGTGAAATAATTCATGAATTGTTTTCTAGCCTATGTTCTTCACTAGATGCTTAGGTTGATTTACTGTTGGCCCAGCAATGCTATTTATCTTATTCCTTATGTTCAGGTACTTATATCTATGTCGTTATTTAACATCATCTAGGCTCTAATTTGCTGCTTATGGATCGCTGAATTACTCTTGTAATGTTATTATCGATGATCATCGTTGTTGCAGAGCACAAGCAACAAGCCAACCTTTGGCATGATGCCAAAGCTGAGAACTTCTAGAGTGCCTAAGCAAGGGGAAATGCTTCTTTCAGTTTGTGGCTCGCAGCTAGAGTTTATAAGGAAGATCACCTAGAAGCAATTCATGGTTTATTTACTGTTTGTGTTCCTTCAAAATTTAATTGGATTCTCAATCATCTTCTATAAAATGTTTGAATTAATCACTAAAGTTTTATAAAATAGTTGGCTAACCTAGGTTTCTTTTCTGTTAGATATATGTTTGTTCAATTGGAGTTTAAGGTCGATGGAACAAAAAAGAAGAAAAGCACACACACAGTAGCAGCAATTTGGAGATGTATGCAGTGTCACTGGCACCAGTAAGATAATTGTAAGTAACTTGTACAAATCTATATAGTCTAATTAGATAACTAGCATTCGAATAAACCATGCATGTGGAGGCCGATATAAGGCATGTAGGGATGATTTTTGTCCTAATTAATTAATAGATCATATATGTAAAGGTAGTTTTTATTATTGTTATTATTGAGCAATAGATAGATGGAAGCTATTTTTTTTAATAATGTATATGTGCATTTTTTGGCAGGATCAACTAGTGGCATCAGCTTCTCATTAATCGATATATTCCTTATTTGATGCTCGCACTGGATTCATCTAAAACTTCTTCATCTATTAGATTTGGAAAAGAATGATGTTACTAAAAATCTTTGTAAAAGCAATGTTGGCGATGACCATGAATAGGAATATAAGATTGGCATAAAATTATTATAATAGATTTGTTATGTATAATTGTATATATAAGCTTCAAGTAGGAATTTATTTTTGGAAGTTGGAAAAATCATGTAATTTTAGATTTATGATTTTTTTTGAATAAAAATATGTTTTGTAAGTTCTCATATGTGATTTCAGAGTTCATATTTTGTATTTTTAATTGATGAATGTATATTTAAAAGTTTATGAATGAACATCATTTTCATTTTGTTCTAGCTTATACTTATTTACTGTATTTATGAATGAATAGTTTTTGTTTTTACTACTTCAATGTAAAAAAAATAGTGTTTTTTCTTTATGGTGTTTTTTATCTGTGTAATTATTGAGAAGTAATTAGATGTGATAATATAAAGGAGTGATTGTTTGATATTAAATGTTTTAACTAAGGTATAATTATTTGGATAAGTAATAAATTTTATTAAATATGACCAAAATTGATACTCATAAATAATCACATTTCATGAAATTAAAAGGGAATTTAATTTACTTGGTTCATCTTGTTGAGACAAATTTTTATTTTGGTTGCTATTAAAAAATATGATAAATAAAATAAATAATTAAAATAACTAAATAGCATCTAAATGAATAATCATTAGCGTCAAAAAAGTGGTTGCTAAATTGTATAATTTTAGCGACCAACATTAATTAGTGGTCTCTAATTTAGCAACCTAAAAATTGTTTTGGCCGCTAAAACCCTCAGCGACGAGGCTACTGCGACAAACCAGCGGCCAAAAATTTTTTGGTCGCTATTAGCTTTAACGACCAAATTATGTGTATTAGCGACCAATTTTGATGGTCGCTAATGCCCTTTTTTCTTGTAGTGCCACTTCATCTCCACGGTTCTGACCCAACAGTTTAGATATTACCACGTAACTCTCCCCTGCTACCGGCTTGATTTTATTTAATAAATTAATTTTAATTAATTTTAATTATAAAATTTTCAATATATTCTATAAAATTAAATATAAGTACTAAAAACATATAAATAAATCTTCATTTTGCTTAGATTTAATAGCTTGAAAATTTAAAGTTAAAATCAATTTAAATGTCCTATGTACTTTTGAAATTATTTAAATGTTCAAAATTAATATTTTTAATTATTATTTAACTAGAATAAATTTAATTAGTTTCAATAAATTTTCTTAAACCTCAATTTTAAATTAGTAATTTTCTCTTAAGTTTTTCTAATTTAAAATTAAAATTATTTCTAGACAATATTTATATTTCAAATAATTTTAAATCCTCAATTATTTGAATAACTAATTACTATTTAATATTAACTCAAGTATTTTCAAAATTTAAAATTCTAGTTTGATATTTTTTTCTTAAATAATCTGCATTTGTTTTAGAATTATCTTGAGGATATTTTAAAATTTTAAAATTCAAAAAGATTATTTTAAATAAAATTTGTTATTTTGAACCATATCTATGTTAAGCCTCTTGCATGCTTTATAACTAGTAATCCTTGAGTGTTTTAAATAGAGTTTGATCAATAATTTTAATCAATCAAATCAAGTGTAAATGCATAGGTTATTTTCATCAATATTATTGAGCTAGTTTGAATATTCATGGTCATGGGCCCTTTAATTTACATTTGGTTTTGATTAATGAATCTTATGATAAATGTTTCCTTTATCATAAGATGTAAAGAGCATATCATGGGGAGATATTTCTAGAAAAAATTGGAAATGTATAGATAATGTTTTAACCTACATATTTAGAAATTCGTCCTCCTTGAGCACTTAGTTTTAGGTCACATGTCTATTGTTAATATTTTGCATGGTATGGCTGGAGATGATTATGTTGAGGGTTAGACACTCTCTCATTTGATCATATTCAATCTAGTGACACATAAGGACAAAAACTAGAAAATAGGCTTACGGTATCTAGAAAATTCTAGGGATTAGGGCATGTGTCCAATAGGGGTACAAGTTATAACACTCAAATATATTAACATTATCCAATTTAGATCAGAAGTTTGCTAGTCTTAAAATTGATTTGGACTAAAGTGCAAATAACCCAAATGAATTTTCTAATAAGCCTAAAATTTCTAAAATTCATTATTAATTCAAATAAAAATAGAAAAACTACAAATAATATATCAAAATTCTTATAATTAAATTTTTAATCCAGAAAATTAAAACTCCTTTTATTAGATCTCTAATTTGGGCTCAATCAATTTTTAAAGAAATTTAATATTTAATTAATTTAATTACTTAAAAATATTTTAAAATTCCAAAAAAAAAAAAAAAAAGTAAACACTTAGGAATCCCCCCTTAGGTCATTTTGACCTTTGGGGGTGATTTCAAGGAGTTTGGAGTTGAGTTGGATTAAAACCCCAAAATCCCCTCTAATTAAGCAATTTTTAAAATTCCAAAAATTAATTTTTTTTAAATCATAAATAATTCTAAAAAAAAAATCATTTTAATCCAGATCAATTTCATTAAAATCAAATTAAAATATACTATTTTGTAAAAATATCAAACCTCCAAAATTCAATCAAAGTCAAAAATTCAACTCCCTCATCAACCATAGTTCAAAATTAAGTTAAAACTTCAAAAATTCATAACTTAAAGTAGAAAATTCTAAATTTGGCAATCTAAGAATCTAATTACTCATCTTAAGGTCTAGTATTTATGAGAAATACTCAAAGTCAATAAATCACTTTAAATTCAAAATTTATTTTTTGTCTCCTTAATTAGTGTAATTAAATGATTCCAATAATTGTTTAAAATTCATGGATACTCTAACTTGATTAATAAAATCAGTCAACTAACATTTTAATACATAACAAGAACTCTAAGTATGAAGTTTTTAGGATGGACTATCTTGAACTATAGGGCCAAGTGTCCTAAGGAGGCCTAGTTTTACGAGCCCACTATGACAACGCCATGAACGAATTCAATGGAGTATTAAACCTTAAAATTAAGTGACTCTTAATTATTTAAATATTGTAAAATCTTTAATTCAAGTACATCAATATAGTTTATAGGCTGGACTACCTTGAGTTGGATTGCTAAGTTCCCTAAGGAGGCATAATTCCTCGAGCCCGCTGTGACAACGCCACAAATCGAGTGGTGGAAAATCTAAATTTATTTAATCCTTAAAACTAGAAACTAATAAAATTAATTAAAATTTAACTATCCTTTAATATCTAATTGAATAAATTCATTTTATCAATCAACCTTAAAATACATCCTAAAATAAACCTTCCAATATTAATATTTGAACTCTAATAAAATTTTCCATGTTGGACTTTAGCAAACCCGAACACTAGATAACTTTAATAAACCACCCATCCTAGGACATACCCCAATCACACAGCCTTCTCATACACTTTATATCATTTTCTAGGGAAACCAATTATAGTCTAAGCTAGGACGGTGTTTACGTTTACCATTACATGTTGGGTTTTTCGAGTTTTCATTGCTTGTTGTGATTGAAAATTGATTGATGTGAGTGTTTCCTTACTTCAACTACAATGTGTGAATTAATATTATGGGTGAAAGTTTATCCCTTAGTTTAGGACCAATCTGCTTGCTCACATGATTTTTTGTAGGTGGCCACACACATGTAGGGCAATAAAGGGGGCTAAATTTATAATCAATTAAGCCAATAAAATTTTCTACCTGTATTTTTGCTGCTTAGCCCCCAAATAAATAGGAGCAAAGCCAAGTGTGATTTACTTTTTATTCCACATATATATATATATATATATTTGTTGGGATTGATTTGTTTTTAAATGCTTAGGATAACCCTACAAAAAATTCTAGGATTTTCATTATAATATTGATGTAATTTGTTTAATATTAAGAGTTGTGAAAGTTAGATATTTGAGTTGGGATACACACATCAAAAATTGGAATTCAAAGAGGAAAGGATACCCCTTAGGGGGATAATCCTTTTCCATTTGAAAGCCCAAGTTTGGATAATATTTATACCAAAAGTGAAAAGAATAATCTCCCCTTCAGGGGAAGAGTTTTCTTTTTTATTTGGGTATCCAATTATGATGAATCCAAGAAGCCCAAACAAGAGGAGGATGAAGAGCTGAAGATAAAGAATACCCCACTCAAAGTCAACTTGCGTCAATCCTAGGATTAGAATCCTGCTTTGTTGTTAGTGGTGCCCAACCACTTTGAATTTATGCAAAATTTGGGTTGAAATAAAGGGGCATTTTTTCTGGAAATAAATTAATTGTTTAAAGTGTTTTATTTAATTTGATTATGATTAGGGTTGCCAGATTTTTTAAAATTTTTTTATGATTGCATGTTATTTTTATTTAGACTTGATACACGGAGGCTCGTGAGGGTGCATTAAAAACTTTTTTCTACCTAAATTAATTAAAATTTTTAGGCTAACATAGTAACTCTAATGATCTAAGAAGTAAGCTCGGGACTGCCGGGAGTCAGCATAAAGCATATCAATGACTTTCTCCTTCTTGTTAGGCAACTTGCTACCCATAGGTTCTAGTTGACTGTTTGGGCTTTGAGGGTGCAGATCTATCAAGGGGATATTATGAAATCTATAGGAAAAAATATTTTTTAAGCCTTTTTAAAATTTCTACATACCATTTTATACATTTAATCAAATTGACCAGCATGCATTATATTAGAAACTAATTAAATGAGTCTAAAATTTTATTTACATTCATTTCAAGCATTTCTAATCCAGCATAAGTTGAGGGACCAATTAGAATCCACTCTATACATCGACCCTAATTCTTAAAAACTTTAACAATAATGTCCCTACCACTCCTTCATAAAAATGACAAAATTCATGGATTTTAATTAACTAGGTGGTTAGATGGCTCCCCAATCCAGGTAAGTATAAGTCCAAATTTTTCATTTCTTCAACTAGGCTTAGGTTACCTTGGTCTAATACCTAATTTTGATTTAGGATAAGTTCAAATTTTAAATCATAAGACCCCAACCTCCAAGAATATAGTCCCAAATTTCTAATAAAATGATCAAATCAAATTAAAAAACTCTTTCAATATAAGACTTAAACCCAACACTTAGATTAGGTTGGGGCACTTCTAAATTCTTTTAGAATCCCAAAGTGCTTCATACCCCTCTTCCATTGACTCCATAAATAAGTGTTTAAAATTTGATCTAATCCATGTTGAAACTCCAAATTAACCTCCTCTAATATCACTCCTAAAAAATATCTAATAGAATTTCTATCGTTATTTAAATCAAGAGTATTCATAGGGAATTTAGCCTCCCTACGATGTAATTAACTATGAGGGTTTACACTCATAAGATATTTAGAACCCATATCTACTTTTCCGACACCAATTTTCAAAATTCAATTAATCTTCTTTTGGAAAACCTAAATCAACGATGGTCGTTATCGACATGTTCAAAGAATTGATAATGAATGATATTTTCTTCCTTTGGGGAGATACATCATTTGTTGATAAAACTTTGAATATGATTTTAATGATAATTCATCTAGATTATCATAGTTAGATATCTAATCGAACTTCACTTTGACCCTTCAGGGCCATATGTAAATCTTTCTTAAATTTTGCTATGATATTCAAGGTGGGATTTACAATTTTAAATTCAAACCCCATTTCAAAATCTTATTTCTACCTCTTGAGGTGGTATACCTTTCTTGATGAGAAGTTCAATTTCAGAATTAAAATTTAAAGACAATTTCAAATTCCCCAAAGATAACTAAGCCTTTCAAAATCCTTTTTTAAAACCTTTTTCAACTCATAAATAATAAGTTTTCTGGTAACTATAGGTACAATCTTATTCAATATAGTAATATAATATAAATTATTTTGAACTCAACTACACATTTGATAAAAGGATTATTTGAAAATTTGGATGGGTAAATGTGGCCTGCTACACTATGTTAGCTCATAGTTCTTTCATTTTCTATTTTTAGAGTCTAAGAGAGGATGAAAGCTAATTGAGTAATAATTTCATGATATGATCTGAGATGGTATAAATATTTATTTATTTTTACTTTTATACAATTATGTCTAGTTATTATTTTGTTATGTTCTATATTCTGATATAAAGTCATGTATTATAGTTTAATTATTATATATTTATTTTGATGATAAATTTATAATAGAATTTTGTGGAAGAGTTTATTATTAGTGAAACAGATGTTGTTAGTCGCTTTGTGGTTTGGTTATTTTAAATTTAAAATTGGAGGAAAATTTTAAAAAGTCTTCAAAACTTAAATCTAGGGATTTACCTGCTCGAAACCAATATGATATGACATGTCTAGTTTGTCGGCCTTATTAGGTTGGGCTACAATATAATAAATCTCAGTACATTAGATTCTTCCAACTCTAGTCATGTAATTTTCTTTATACAATATATATTTACTACATTGAGTGAATACCTTCCCCTTGAGAAGGGCATCATTTGTAATCAATGACAAACGCTAGTATACTCATTTAACTGGGCCAAGTCCCATAGTTTTTACCTTTTTGGGGTTTTTAATGTAAAACATTCAATGTCTCTTATGATTGTTACACATCTGTCTTTTATATAGTTATGTGCAAAATTAAGACATTAACTCTTTATTTCTCCACCACTACACATGTTCTGGCACATAATAACCATAATCAGTAATGCATGGCTACAAAGCACTAGAATTAGAGAGACAAGATAGTGATGCATTGGTCTTCACGTTCATCAAGATTCAATAATAGAATACTAATTCAGTTGCATAAGATTTTTGGTTTGTTGGCAAGTCCAATAAAATGTAACATAGTAATTAAAATTTCTTGAAGACTATTCACTTGCTTCCTAATAACCAAAAAAAAAGAATGAAAGGAATAACTCTCACTTTAGGAAAGAAGGGTTCACCTTCATAATTTATGTCAGAATTTCTTAGTCGATGATTAAATGTCTAGGCATAATTTTTTATTTATTTTTTGTAAGAAATTTTAATTAATTTTTTATTAAAAAAAGTTGAAAATTTTACCGGAGAAGGCCCTATTTTGTCTCTAACAATCTCCCTCTCCCTTTTTCTTTTAAATGTTTCTCTTGACCTCTTCGTCTCTTAGCATAGTTAAAGCTTGTTTCTTAACTATTTTCTCTATTTCACTATGATTTCATAGGTAAATATTCATCCCTCTTTTCATTTTCAATTTTTTTTAGATCTCATCCATTAGATCTTTTTAAAACTGAGTTTTACTAATTTTAAGTTTTTTAGATTTCAGGTTTTTGAGATTTCTATTTTGAAAGGCCTTAGAATAATTGATCTATGCATAAGAAAGTTTTATATCATAGATGTTTTGGAATATATGGTACTATTCTATTTATCATATTTTAGCTTAGAATTATAAATGTCAAATAAATGATTGCAATGTTCCATATTATTTATGAGGGTCATCAAAATATTTTATTATATATATTTTTGGTAGGATAGATTTAAGCACCATGTTTATTATATTGAATAATGACAATGTAAATGAAAATATAACTTTTAAAGTTTAGGTTAAATAATTAATTAATACTTATAAGTGATTAAGTATAAAGTCAATTATCATTAAATGAAGTTTAGAATTTAATCTTCATATCCACTCGATTTGATTTTAAAAAGTTTAGTTTAACCTCATATATTTTAATATATCCATTTTTTTTACATTTGTTAGATTAAGTTATGCATATATATCTATAATCAGGTCATGGATATATCATTTGTTGCAAATCTATTTTCATGACTTATGTTTTGATGATTGACAAACACTATTGATTCTCTTGGACTGCCTGTTACTTCTAACTTTTCAGGAATCGAAGATCTGATGAATAATAGAAGCTAGATCAAGATTGCATAGGTTTACGGTTGAGTCAGCCTGTACTTTATTTTTTTTCTTCTTGAGTCTATTTGTAATGTTCAAAGAGACTGATACTAAGTAACCCTACACACACACACTTGAGAGACTTAAAATTTCTATTTTTACTCATATCGGCCAGGTCGATATTTACATCGTCTTGGACAATCGGGCTTAAAACAAAAAATCTAAACAAGGATTCTTAATTAAGGCATCCATCATCAACAGATCATCCTGGATGATACGTGTATCAGCTAGGATGATAAGCTCAAAACAGAAAGAAGTTGCCGCCAAAGACAATTAAGGTATTATGTATAATAATCAGCCAGGACGATCATTGATCGGCCTGGATGATATTCACAAATTATGCCTTAATTAATCAGGAAACCAAGGGAGTAATTAAGGATGATTGATACGATCATATCATCCTGGACGATCGCAGGATCGGCCATGATGATCTATTTAAAAGTCTTAAGTTACTTCTGGACGATAAATATCGGCCAGCTCAAATTCAGGGCGATGCTCTGGACGATCTTCCTCTGATTTGAACTGATCGGCCGGGACGATCGTGAGATCGACCTGGACGATCATGCTAATTTTAAATCATCCAGTTTGCATTCAGGACGATGCTCTGACCAATCTTCTGAGATTTGTACTGATCGGTCAGGACGATGTCCATATCGGCCTGGATGATATTGTCGTCAACTTGTAATTAGTGAGCTCCTTTGAAGCTCTTCTATTTAAGAGCTCTTGTTCAACATTTTGAACAATCTTTTATTGTTGCCTTGACCTGAGAAGGCCTTGATGAGAGAAAGAGAGAGAGGGAGAGAGAGAGGATCTTTTGAGGGGGAGCTTGTGAGGGGATTCATAAGGGTTGCTTCAAGGATCGCTCTACTTCTTCTTCATCTAGAGTTTCTTGTCCGTGGAAGGGTTGGTAGAGGTAAGGAGCCGGTATCTGATTGTGGTTCTCTGCCAGCTTCAGGAGGAAGCAAAAGGAGATAGGTTCTCTTCCTTGTCGGGGTGGCAAAAAGAGGTTATTTATAAAGGCTTCTCCGCCTAGCTGTGGGGGCTAAAGGAGAGTCACGATTATAGTGCAATACTTAGAGGGTGCCTCCGGGGAGTGGACGTAGGTCGAGTTGACCGAACCACTATAAATCTCTGTGTTCTTATTTCTTGCTTCCGCACTCTAATTTCCGCATTTATTTTTCTCATGGTGTGATTTTGGTTTATGTGATTTTTTTTTCTTTGTGAAAGAAAATTTTTAAAATACCAATTCACCCCCCCCCCCCCCCTCTTGGTTAGCTTGGGCCAGTTCTATAGGGCTTAACATCCCTAACGAACTTTCAAGTGGTATTTAGAGCGGGATTCAAAAATTTTAAGTTTGAAAACTTTTTGATTTTGATCCATGGCTAACCTTGGGAATCATAACACTACGGAAGGGTATTCTATTACCCGACCTCCCCTGTTCGATAACTTACCTTTTGATTTCTGGAAAACCCGCATGTGAACATTTTTACAATCTACTGATTATTGCTTGTGGATGCTTATCAAAGAAGGTTATTCTCCACCTTCTCATGAAATTAATGGTGTTAAAATAGAAGTTGCTTTTACTGAATGGACTTTTGATGAACGAGATTTAGCTCAATTGAATGCAAAGTGTTTGAACTATTTTTTCTGTGCTTTAAAATCTGAGGATTACATGCGTGTCTCCACTTGTAAAACTGGTAAAAAAATTTGGGATAAATTGTGTATCACCTATGAAGGCACTAATGAGGTTAAACAATTCCTTTTGAATATTCTCTTGCATGACTACGAACTATTTTTGTATGAAACCTCATGAATCTATTTCTGACATGTATACTAGGTTTACTCAGATAGTTACTTCACTGCATACATTAGGAAAAGAACTTTCAAATTATGAAAAAGTAAACAAGATTTTCAGATGCTTGCCTTCGTCATATGATGCTAAAATCACTGCAATCATTGAATCTAAGGACTTAAACACTTATTCTATTGATAACTTACTTGGCTCACTCATTGCTTACGAGCAAGGGGTGAATCAAAGAAATCTTAATGCATGTGAGAAAAAGAAGGAGAAAATAGTTGCACTGAAGGCGTACAAATCAGATTCTGAATCTTCCGGGTTTGAAAGCGATGAAGTTGCCATCATCACAAGGCAATTCAAAAGCTTTCTAAGGAAGAAGCAAAAGCATCATTGGAGAAACGGTAGGGATCATAAACATTCTAAAGGATCTTCTGATGTTGTTTGTTATGAATGCAGGAAGCCTGGACATGTGAAAGCTGATTGTCCTATACTTCAAGATCACTCGAGCAAAGAAAAGGAAAAGGGCGAGGAGAAACCTAAGTTTAGGAAGGACAAGAAGAGAGTCCAAAAGGCATTTTGGGCAGAATCTGGTACTGATTCCTCTGAGACTGAACTAGAGGAAGAGACTATAAACCTGTGCTTAATGGGGGAAGATCATCTTGAGCAAAGTGATGAGGAAGAGGTGTGTAAACCAACCTATGATGAATTTTTTGAGATTTGTGAGAAGATCCATGCATCATACAAAAAGCTTAAGAAGACTCATGCTAATTTAAAATTGGAACTTATAAATTTGCAAAAAGAGTATGAAGTTATTCTTAAAGATCATTCAACAATTGATTCTAATCACATGGCTCTTCTTGATGAATTTGATGATTTGAACAAAAAGCATTCAGAATTAATTAATGAGCATGATGCATTAAAAGTTTCACACACATCACTTGAATCTGATTTAAAGAAATCTAAAGAGAAAGAAAGAAACTTGAGAATTGAGAATGATGTTCTAAAAAACACAAACTTGAGGATTAAAAATGAATTAGATACACTTAAGGGAAATTGGAAGACTCCCACTTTGAATCCAAAGCCAAAACCTAGGAAGAGGCATTATAACTCAAATCATTTAAGAAATCCTTTTCCTGGACTTAGATGTTTTTCTTGTGGCTTGCTAGGATACATCTCACACACTTGCACTGTTCACCATAGTACACAATGGGTGTGGAGACCTAAGGTGCATGATTCATAGCATACCATACCTGCATTGCATTCTACTTTTTCTAAGAAGGGGCCCAAACTAGTTTGGGTTCCTAAATCTGACTGTTGTTAAGTTTTGCAGGTGTGCTCTCACCAAAGACCTCATGGGAGCATAGGATAATTGGACACATGGAGGCTCGCAGCTCAAAATTGCTTAAACTCGCTGCTTCATAATTTCTTGAAATTATTTTTCTTTAATTCATTTTGTGTTATTTTGTTGTGTGCTTGCTTTGTGTTGTTCTAGATTGCTTTGTTTTCATTTTTTTTATATTTGGTTTCCTATATGATTAGTTTTTAAGATTTTAAATTTTGGAGTTTTAGAGATTATGTTTAGCATTTCTAAATCGGTTAAAGGGAGGAATACCGTTGGTGGTTCCCTCATTCTGACCTTATTTAGTGGTATAATTTTCTTCTCTAAACAAAAGTCTAACTCATTTTAGCCAATGGTTTTTTTGAAACTAAGATTGTTTTTATCTTGCTACAAAAAATCTGTCTTATGCACAATATCCAAAGTTCTTATATATCTCTCAAGTTATTTGAGATCTTGCCTTTGCACTAATCATATGATTTTTAGTTTTGTTTTGTGGGTAGTTCATCCCTATGTTAGAGAGAGTTCTCCTATTCTCTAATATCTAGAAGATATACTCACAACTAAGAACTTCTTTTAAAAGTTTGCAAAAAAGAATTGAGCTTGCAAAAGATAAAAAAAAGGAAGAAAAGTGGCAAAGACGCTAAAATTGAAATAAAAAGTATCTACACAAATGTGTATCAAAAATCAAAAGATGCTCAAAGAGTCAATCAAAGATTCAAGAGGCATAAAATGAGCCCACTAAAAGGCAAGCTATCCTCTCTTTTCAAAACTTTTAAAACTTAGAAGAACTTATGGATTATGTGAGATTTTCAAAGGCTTGATTTCAAATTCCATAATTGAGAAAAATTACATTGATATATTATTTATGAGATATTTTCTTTGTAAACAAGTTTTGAATGGCTCTTCTTTTTATCCCATTTAGT
This sequence comes from Dendrobium huoshanense, assembly GCA_016618105.1. Classification (NCBI taxonomy): domain Eukaryota; kingdom Viridiplantae; phylum Streptophyta; class Magnoliopsida; order Asparagales; family Orchidaceae; genus Dendrobium; species Dendrobium huoshanense. The sequence continues at coordinate 9,665,608 of CM028354.1, forward strand.
GATTCAGAGTTAGGCCTCTATTTTTCAAAAGAAATTTTATACCCTGAATGAAGTCTAATCTAGGGTTAACAGAATCGGATATTCTACCTTCTTCCGATTGAAATTTGTTAACCTATTGATCTCTTGAAACTCTAATGTTTAAATTATTTAAGAAATCTCATATGAATTACTTTTATAAAATAAAACAAAAAATTTTTTATCGATGTTCGTTTTTCTTTTCTTATGATTTTCTTTTATTTTATTTTTGAGGGCTTTGATCATCACCATCCTTCATTATTTTTCAAATTCAAGTAACATCGTCCTGGCCGATACTTTTATCTTCCTGGACGATATGACAAATTCTCTTCAAATTTCCATCTGCTGAATTTTTCTGTGCTTGCTATAACTCTTCATCCTGGACGATCTGATCGAACTCTATTTCAATCTTGATGATAGTCCTGGCCGATAAAATATTTTCTCCTGGCTAATGCATTTATGGTCATCATCCTGGCCAATACACTAGATCGTCTTGGACGATCCATGTGTCAGCACGTTTAGATCCTTAAAATCGGCCTCGGACGATCCATTATTGGACAATCATCCTGGCCGATCCACTGTTCGTCCTAGACGATACACGTGACAAAGATTTAGAATGTTTTAACTTCGGCCGGAATGATCAATTATTATGCATCATCCTGGATGATACACCTAATCGGCCCGGACGATCGGCTTTTTCAACGGTCGTCCGGCTTGACTCCTCGGGACAATCGCCTGTGTCTAATCATCCTGGCCGATATCTGATCGGCCCGGACGATTAGATCGCCTTTTTGACCAATCGGCCTGTACGCAATTATTGTGCCATATCGTCCTGGACGATTCTGCGATCAGCCTGGATGATTCTGTGATCGGCCTGGATGATATGGCCATTTTCTTTAAATTTTGGCCATTCCAGCCATGTTTTTCACTTCACATCCCTTCTCCTCTTGTGTTTTCTTGCTAACTCCTTTTTATGGCTGGTGGGAAACGGGTTCGACAAACTTCTGGGAGTTCTTCGAGGGCTAGGATTGACCCTCCTTTCAGGGAGGCAGAAGATGAAGCTGCTTACCATCATTACAAATAATGTGGGATAACTGTCTCCAGAATCATTAATCTTGCCCACATTTCATATTCGGTAATGGATCTTTTTGCTCACACTTCCATTTGTTTCATTCTGTCTCTTGCTTTCCCCTTTAATACTGAGCTTCTTCGTGAATTCTTCGCAAACCTTCGCATAAATCCTACTTTCACTTCCCTGACCTCCTATGTGAATCGACGCCCCGTCAAAATCACATATCAGGACTGTGATGAACTTTTTTAGCTATCCACCACCGAGAATAAGCTGCACTTAACCGCTTCAGATCCTGACTTTGACTGGTCCACGACAAATCACTTCCTTCGCCATACCAATGCACCTTTTCATGTTGGAGAGACTAGCTCTTTAGTCAAAGATGTTAGGATAATCCAACATGTCCTTCGCACCTCCATAATTCTAAAAGCCGGGGACCGAATCCACATCACTTCTCTACTTTCCCTAACTACTTTCTACATCATGGCACATAAAGAATTTAATACTGCGGACTTAATTTTTCAGTACATTGATCACTTAACCACAATCTGTGATCCATGTCATAAGAGAAAACCCAATCTAGCTTTAGGACACCTCATAGCCTTGTTGACCTCAATTTTGGCTCAAATGTGCTCGAGCATTTTTGATCGATTTAATTGAACCCCGTCGGGCCCGACTCGAGCTCAAATTGACTCGACTCGAGCCGAATTTTACTCGGCTATATTTGATTAGACTCGATTATTTTATTTTGATTGTGTCGAACTTGAGTCAATTTAAATTAGTGTTGGTTTTGAATTTAATTTTGTACGATTAATTTCGTTGCGCTGGCTCGAACCCAATTTGATTCAAATCGAATCAAATTTGAACTCGAGTCTAATCTGATCTTAGCTAATTTTGACTTGATCCAGCTCAATGGGATCCTACTAGAAGCCATTTGACTTTCTAAAAATTTTTGAATTTGTTTTCTAGATCAGGAAAATGATCCAACGACCGCGATTCCTCTGCCAAATTCTGCCATAGCCAGACACCTCAATCGCGTATTGAGCTTCATTTTGGGAAGACATTTGGGAGAGGTCAAGGCGGGCAGAGCGAACAGATCTTCTTTTACGATTAAAGGAGCCAGGAAATCATCCTGAGGCAGCAGAGAGCGGATCCCCTCTCCCCATTTCTTGGTTCGGCTCGCCCTAGATAGGGCATTCACGTCCCCCCTCTCCTTCTCTCGGTTTTCAAAAAAGCTCCCAGGAAAAATTCTAGCAAGGCCGGCTCCCTCTCTCTTGTCTTCACACTCTAGAGGCCGAAGCCCCTCCCTCATTCCAGCCGAGGCTGCACCTCCCTACCGCTCCCTTCCCCTCGGCTTCGCACGGCCCAGGACCGAACCTGACGACCCTGACACCGCCTGTTTGGACCGGCCTAGACTCAATCCCCACTACCTTTGCCGACCGACTTCCTCCAAGCCAGCAGGTAAGTCTCTTCCCCTCCTTCTTTCTTATATTTCTTCTTTGCTTTTTCTTCCTCCTCCTCTTCTTCTCTTTTTCTTCTTCTTCTTCCCCTTGCTACCTTTCTTCTTATTCTCTATAAATCTGAGAATGAAATTGCATTGAGTTGTTCTTTTGGCCCTTATGCCTATGTCTTTTTGATGAGATAATTATCATGTGGATTTTTGAGCATATTTTGGTGAGTTGTTTAGAGGCTTTTAGTTGGGATTTAGGTGTGAGTCATTGTTCTTAGGTTAACTTGTTTTATACAAATTTGCAAACTTTGCACCTCAAGTGTTTGATGATTTGTCTCTTGGTGGTTCTTGCAAGCTTAGACTATGTCTAATTCGTTGAGACTAATTGGAATTGCTACTTCTATATGAATCAGTCGCTTGTCATATGAACGGATCCAGATATGGCCACTTGAACTTATCTTATTAATACTTACATGGAAAAATTTATGTTGCTTATGTGTTTTGGCTTGTTGGATATTTGATGGAGGCTTGAATAACTATATATATGAACAAACTATTGTTGCCTTGTCTCAGTTACTTCATAGACCTTCAATCGTACTAATTGTTTGTCATGGATTTGTTTAGAAGAAGGCTTTTAAAGTTTGATCATTCAAGCCATTTTATTTCACATAGATCTCTTCGTTAGTTTCTTATAAGGATTTTGTTGTGCTTTGAAGTTGCTCGATATGCTATGATTAAGTTATGTTGCTTGAAGTGAACCATTAATATATGAAATTTAATTTGCTAATTTTATACTTGAGTTACGCCATGTGATCCAAAGTTTTAGGTGTGAATGGTAGAAAATTACAAAAAAAAGGAACCATGTTCTTCTTTTACTAAACTATGCATGTGAGATGTTTGTGTCAATGTCCGTTAAGAGATGAGGCAAATTGTGAGCAAGTGATAGTCTCTTGGAAAACCATATTTACACCATGAACTTGAGTATTATTTCATTGTTGAGTTATACATTGCATCAAAACAAAATTCTACAAAAAAAAGGAGAGCCTTGATTTTGAGATTTGTTAGAAATCTTTTCAAACTTGGTATCTATCGCTTGACTTTGTTATATTCATTTAGTCATTAAATAATGAGTTATTTTTTAGAGAGGTTTCTTGAGAAGGTGTATACATGCATGATTCTCGCTTAACTCTAGCAACGCGATATGGATGGAGTATCTTCATAATGTTATTTGTTGTGCTAATGCTTACTTCTACCCAATTGTCCTCTTGCATGTATTAATTTTATTGTATATCTTATGGTGATAGAAATTAAAAGCATTTGCATATAATTAGCCTGCAATCATGTCATTGTTAATCATTTGTTGTAAAGGCTTTAAGGGTTCTCCTTCTACAGACATGTTTAAAAAAAAAATTGATTGAAAATATTACTTTCCTTTAAGAATCTATATAACTCTTTAAGTGAGATGTTGCTATGACGAATGTGGGATAGACCTATTGTGCATTCTCTTTATACTCCGTGTATGTGTGCTTTCCCACATTTCAAGTTAATGAGAAAATCATGCCAGCATAAAAGAAGAAGAAAGTGAGTATTTGACTTTATGGATCTCTTTCATGGAATTGAAATAAAAGTGCTAAGGTTGTTTTCATTGGATCCTCTAAGATGCAATGGCGATATTAGAATTTTTGTTAAACTCTATATATCTATCACAATTTGAAATTTATTGCAGTAGTTTCATGTATGAAAAATGCTTTTGTGGGTAGTTAAATGTCTGGTTGAAAAACTTCATATGCGCATTTACATTTATATCACTCTGATTTAGTTTATATTATCATGAGTTGCTCTTCTTTGTTAAAGCTTTCCAAAAAGAAGTATTGTTGTTTTGGAAAGTATGTAAGCAAAATTTTGAGATTGTCTTTCCCTTTACAAAGTATGGAGTTCTTGTGAATGATGTAGTGAGGTTTTATTTGCATGTTTCTTAGAACATGAATGACGGAAATATGATTAGCATATCATTATATTTAATGACATGGGTAAATTTTGAAGGAGTGTAGTTGATACTAGCTAAAGCACTTATAAAATCATATGTTTTGTATCACTAAAGTAAGCTTACGGATTTGTATTAAGGAAATGCTCTTGGAAATATTAGATAGTTTATAAGTGTGGAAGCTGGAAGTTTGTTAGAGACTAGTTTACTTCACTATGAATAGATTTTCTTCCGTTAGCGTTTAAAGTAGCATGCATTTGCGAATTTCTATGTTTCTATAAAGTTTGTGTTGGCAAGTTTGAATAGTCTTTTCCTTTTCTTTGCTTATGATTCTTTGTTAGGAGAATGGAGTTGAATTGGAATGTTTCATGATTTGTTTTATATTGGTAGATTTTATGAATGGCTCTTTGGTTGAGAGCCTTTTTGGAGGTTATGTGAGTTGCTTTCGTATCGAGAAGTTTTATGATGGGTTTTTCAAACTGTTTTATGATGAGAATTTGATTTCTTTTTATTTTGTAATATGTTTTCGTCTTGTGAATGTTTCTTGGTGGAGGGCTTTATAGTGCCTATTCATTGAGAGATGTAGTTCTAGAGAGAGAAGCTGTCGTTTTCTAGAGAGAGAAAACAATTTTCAAATTGTTATGTTCTGTTTTTTCTCGGCGATCTGCTGCGCCGATTATCTTCTTCCGATCATCTGAAGATGAATGATGGGTGAATCTTTACCAATTACTGCAATGGATGGGAGGACTGATCCTCCAGATTCAATGATTTCTGATTTAAATTCTTCTTTCAAAATTCGGTCTGGTTTGAAGGAAAAAATCAATGTTAAAGAAAAGCCTTTGATCATTAACGAAGGCGCCTGTCTTTATCCAAAGAAGACGATTCCAGTTATTGGAAAAGGAAAAGCTGTTCTTATTGAAGATAAAGTGAAGAGTCCAAAGTTTTTTAAAAATCTGAAATTCAATTCGGTTAGCCCGAATAATTCGGATTCGTCTGTGTTCAAATTACATGTGAGTAGATTCGGTAATTCTACTACTTGCAATCCTGTTGATCTGAATTCCAAAGGTGCGAATTCAAGGAATGTTGATACGGTGATTGATATGAATCAACCAGATGCTGATAAGATGTATGCTGATGAGCCGCAACCACTGAAAAATATAGCAATTCAAAATGATCTGGAACAGGTTAGACATTGTATTTCAGGAGATTTAAATTCTGAAAGTCAGATTCCAAACAAAATTTATCCTCCTGAAAATACTGATAAAATGGGCAATTTCAAGACTAATGCTTGAGCAAGAAATGCTAAAGTGAAAGTGGATAATTTGAACTTAGGTTCATTTCTTAATGAAGATGGAAAAACTGTTAAACTTCATATGGAGAATGTATTGGAGAATTCCAGAAAACTGACAAATGCTCTTGTTATCAAAGTTTTTGGTGATAACATCCCATTCTATGTTATCAACAGTGAACTGAGAAGACAGTGGAGTGGCTTTGGGAACTTTAGACTCACTATGCTGGGTAAAGACTGGGTTTTATGCTGTTGTGAAAATGCAGAGATTATGGACTCTATCTTATATGAAGGACCTTGGTTTGTTAAAGGTCATATTGTGGGTATTGATAAATGGACAACTTCTTTCTCTACAAATTCTTTGAAAGGTCTTTCTGCTCCTGTTTGGATTAGGCTTCCTAATCTACCTTTGTACTGCTGGGATGATATCAACATTTGTAGAATTGCATCTCTAGTTGGGAAGCCATTTCTACTTGATGGAAACATGTTCCAATGGAATCGTAGAGAATATGCTAGAATTTGTGTTCGTATCAATTTAGATGAACAACTTCCCTTGGGAGTATGGGTGGAAGGGGATTCTTCAAAATTTTATCAAAGAGTGGAATATGAAAAAGTTTCAAAGCTTTGTTTCAAATGCGACAAAATTGGACACCTAATGGTGAATTGTCCTGTGTGTAAATCTGCTGAAGTCATAAATAAAACAGGTTTACCTGATCTGGTAGTAAATTCTGATGTTCTAAAAGTAAATTCTGAAGTTATAGAAAATGTTGATCCGGAAGAGCAAGGATATGGCCCTTGGATGCAAGTCAAGTATGGGAAGAAAAGAAGAATTCAAAACAATGCTTTTAAGGAAAATCAAAAAAATGTGCCAGTTGATAGACCGAAGGCTTTTAAAGAAATCTGGAAGGCTGTTCCAGTTCCAGTTGCTGTTCAAGTTGATGCTTCAGTATCTAATCCGGATTCTATTCATATTCTAACAAACTTGGGAGACAATGTAACTCAGAAAAATGATGAAAATACTTTAAATGTGGATGTTGCTGCTATAGACATCGACAAAAACTTGGAAGATGGGGAAATTATGGATTTCTTGTCTATCAAAGATATGGTTTTATCTCAGGATGTGAGTAATCCTGCATCAAGTAAGAATTTTATTCCTCCTCAACATATTAATTTGAATAATAATATGTTTGAAATTCTTAACAAAATTGATGAAGAAGCTATCAGTATTGATAATGTTATGAGTAATAACATGGATGATACTGTTATGAAGTCATCTCTTGAAACTGAGAATATGGCTTTAAATGGTGGAGAAGTTAAAACAGATAATAGTTTAGTCAAGAGGAAATTGGGAAAAGAGCTCAAGACTCTTGGACCAATTAAACCATTGACTAGAAATAGAAGATTGGAGATGGGAATTAAAGACAAGAAGATTGGGGCTAGTCCCCTTTCTAATCAATGAATTCCATTGTCTTTTGGAATTGTAGAGGAGCAAGAAAAGTTAATGCTTCTCTATATCTCAAAGAATTTGTAAATAAAAATGATGTGGGCTTTATTGGTTTATTAGAAACCAAAGTTTCTTCTATGAACAGAAAAGATATCAATACTCTTATTGGTATGGATTGAAATTTTTTTCATTACCCTTCGGAGGGTCTATCATGTGGGATCTTAATTCTTTGGAATACAAGGTTTGCTTCTTTTAATACCTTGTTCTCTTCTTATCAATGTGTTATTGGAGATTTAAATATCCATAATAAAGGTAGTTGGAGGATTTCAACTGTTTATGCTAACAAAGATTCCTACAAAAGGTGGGACCTTTGGAATCAATTGGAGAAGTATATGATTCTTGACATACCTGCTATGGTGGGAGGTGATTTTAATTGCCTTTTAACCAAAGGTGATAAAAGGTGATAAAAGAGGAGGTAGAAAATTTGAATTTTCTCAAGGCTCTAAGGAAATGTAAGGGTTCTTTGCTAATAATGATTATCATGATTTAAATTTTATTGGACCAAGATTTACTTGGTGTAATAACAAATCAGGTGGAGCCTGGATTCTAGAGAGACTAGATAGATGCTTTGTTAATTCTTCTGCTCTAGTTTCTAATTCATTATTGGTTATTCATCATCTTCCTCGTGTAGCTTCAGATCACTGTCCAATTATGGTGAAATTATTTGAAGATCAACCTAAGCCTAAAGGATACATCAAATTTGAAGATACTTGGGCTTCTCACTATGCTTCGACTGGTATTGTTCAAAAAGCATGGAACAGAGAAATTACAAATATTCATTATGATAGACTTCAAATTAAATTTAATATAGCTTTGAAAGCTCTCTTCTATTGGAGCAAATCAAAACTGAAGAATCTAAATCTTTTGAAAGATGGTCTTATCAAAGACATTCTTAATCTACAAATGGAAGAATCATCAGTTGGTAGCTTATCTGAAGAAAAATTTTTGATCCTTAGAGCCAAAATCAATGAACTTCAATGTACCTTTGCCCGATTAAACTCTTGGTGGAAACAAAGAGCAAAAGCAAATTGGTTAAAAGATGGAGATTTGAATACAAGGTTTTTTCATTCTTTTGCAAATGCTAGAAAGAATGCAAATTACATATTCAGCATTAAGGATGAAAATGGAAATTTGGTGAATGATCAAATTAAAATTGAAGAGGTTTTCTTCAATTTTTTCAAATCCAAGTGGGATTATAGAATATGTTCTTTAAATAGCTGGCCATGCCCGAGAGCTATTTTATCAGATATGGACAGAGAATTGCTTAGTTTGAAGCTTTCTCTGAAGGAAGTTTCTGATGTTGTTAACTGTTTGGAAGGAGGTGTTTCACCCGGTATTGATGGGATAACACATTCTTTTATAAACAATTATTGGCAAATCATTCAAACAGAAATTTTAGAAGCTTTAAAGCATTTTTTTCACATAGGTATTATGGAATCTAATTGGAAAGATACTTTGATTGTGCTCATTTCAAAGGTGAAAAATCCTATGACACCTTCTAATTTTAGGCCTATAAGCTTGTGGCTAAAATTCTCCTCAATAGAATGGTTAATCTTATTCCAAAACTTATTTCAGAAAATCAATCAGCTTTTATTAAAGGGCGATCTCTTACTGATAATTTGTTAATTGCTCAAGAAATTTTTCACAAATTCAGGTTTTCTAAATCTTCAAAAAGATTGGTTTCTTTTAAAATAGACATGGAGCAAGCTTATGATAGCATGTCTTGGGAAACTTTGAAGCAAATATTGATTTATTTTGGCTTTCCTTTGCACTTTTCTAAGCTTATTCTGGAATGTGTACGTGATCCAAGATTTTCGATTTTGATCAATGGCAATTCAACTAAATGGATCAATGCTCATAGTTGATTTCGACAAGGTTGTCCCCTATCTCCTTTCCTATTTGTATTATGTTCACAGCTTTTATCTGATGCTTTGATGCAAGAAGAAATGGAAATAGGAATCAAGGTTCATAATAATGCTCCTAGGATTTCACATCTACTTTATGCAGATGATATCTTGATTTTTTCTGAAGCAAATCTTAAAATGATAAAGAGGATTAAAGGCATTTTACTAGACTATTGTAATTGGTCGGGTCAAAAGATCAATTATAATAAGTCTTCTATACTTTGCGGAAAAGCTGTTAGTAGAAGGAAAAAAAGAAAAATTGCTCGGGTAATGGGATTCAAGCTTGTGAAGGAATTCTATTACTTAGGAGTCAAAATTGCTCTTAGAAGATTAATGGCTTCTGATTTCAGTTTTTTACTGGAAAAAGCTATTGGAAAACTTGATCATTGGGGAACCAAGTTTATATCACTTACTGGAAGATTGATTCTTGCTAGAATGACAATCCTCTTTTATTAAAGAATTTAATTTTGTTATTTTCAAACAAATCAGTAGAGAATGCAATAAGTTAGCAGATATGTGTGCTAACTTTGCTCTTAATAGTGAATTTGCTTGGGACTCTTATAGTATGGAACACATTCCTTCTCCTTTTTTACTATTATTAAAGGAGGAATGTGATGCTATTAGCTTGTATTAGCTTATTTCTTTTTTAATGCAATTGCTCTATGCATTTCTCAAAAAAAAAATGAGGGAAAAGGCGCTTGATTGTGGGTCTTTTTGTAGATTTAGGGGCTAATAAAAAGAAAAGAGATTTTTGGTAGATTTGTTTTTGTAGAATTTTGTGTAGTAGCCCATTTGGAAGGTCCTTGCAAGTTATTTTAAGAGGTATAATTTTATGATCAAACTTGTGTAGTAAGATCTCTTAGTGTCTTTTGGGGGAGTAGTTAGTGCTTTCCTATTTGAATTAAATTCTTTTAGTGGTTATTTTTAAGGATGAATTTTGGATTTTGAGATATTAAGGAGCTTTGTGTTGGAAGGTCTTTAGTGTCTTTTTGGGAGCAAGATAGTCCTTGCTCATTTGAATTTTCTCCCTTTAGTGTTAGTTTCTAAAGATAAAATATAGAATTTTGGATGAACATAAAACAAAAGAGGAATCTTATTTTAAGTTTAGTTTTAGAAATTTGTTTCCCTTAGTTATTTTGGGCTTTGTTTAGAGGGTAGTTAGATTGTTCGAGTTGAGTCTTATATCAAGTGCCTTATTTGGATTGTGGGAACAATAAAGGGCATTGTTAATGTTGCTTTAGGGTACACTTGACTTCAAAGAAGTGTGCCCAATAACAACAATGCCTACATCCCTTTTTTTGTATTTGAATTGTTCGCTTTCTTTCTTTCTTATGCATCTAGTTTTCTTTCGCTTTGCTTTTAGTATTCTTTGTCATTCCTTTTGTGCTTTGATGCTAAACACTTGCAAAATGAGGAGAGCCCAAAACATAAACGACTCGACCGGTGTACAAAAGGTACCTTCTAATTTTTATTGCAATTTCATTTCCTTACATAATTATTTGCTTATAGAACTGCTTTGATACATGTCTTTTTTTATGTCTTGCGAGGTGAGCTTTGGAAAACATTGGATAAGGAGCATTAGACCATTTGGAAAAGAAGCTAGGATAGCCGGATCCGAGCATCAGTCGCCCCTATTCATTCCGGTAGGGGCGCTACGGGCGGAACCACCGGGTCATAGCCCCCGGTGCTATAAGCATTCTTAAAAACTTAGAAAACCTTTAGGGGCCTAGATGTTTGTACGCCTCCCACCCTTAGGGTATTGTAGAAATTTCAATTATAACTAGGATTGTTTACTTTTGTTAGATCCCTAAAACCTTATGACATCCGGGTAGAAGTCTTAGGAATTAGAAAAACAACTCCACTTTTAATCCTACAACACTAGCGACACCTAAGGACAAAAATTAAGGATCGAGTCTTAGAAAATATATACTTAGGATGCATGCTCCCTATAGGATAGGAACATTAAAACAAAAACTTAGTGACACGTTTTCCTAGATTTTGATTTTTTTTAATCTACAAATAATCAACCAATCAACTTAATCTAATTTTAAAAATCTATTAAAACACTTAATTATTAATAAAATTATTATTAACATTTATAATTATTAAATTACAAGTCTAAAGTATAAACCTAAACCAATTCTCACTAATCTAATAATTAACTCCTAACCAACCTAAAATTTAAAAGAAGTAGACTTAATTAGGATATCAAATTATAAACTAAAAATTCATTAGGATGAAAATACTTCTAAATATCAAACCCTAGAATAATCTTTAAAATCAATCAACAAATTTCCTTTTAATAAAATACCTAATCTACTTTTTCTTTCATTTTCATAACAAACTAAAAAATAATTCAACAAAGTTAATTATCACTGGGTAACCCAGGCCTACGAGGCTATTAAGTTAGCTCCAAGGAGGATGAAATAAACCTCACGGCCTCGCTGTGAAACAAAGGTGGTGGTTAATCAAACACTAAAATAAAACATCCTAAAATCAATCCTAAAATACTAAGATTTGAATTTTAACTAAAATTCCCTTTTGCCCCTTTTAACAAATAAAAAAAAAGATACAAACAACTCTAACTAAACTATCCTATATAGGAACTACCAAAACCACACAGCCTATACACACTTAGACTGGTTTGCTAGGGCACGACTATTAGCTTTAGGTTAGGTTGTTGTTCTGCTTTTCTTTTCTGTGATGTGCTGTGATGCTCTGCATGTGACCTGTGTGCTGATTGTTTTTGCTACATGTTGTAGCTTTTCTGTGATGCCTTTCTGTGATGCTTTTCTGCTCTTTTCTTTTCTGCACTGTTGTTGTGAGCGTTAGAATACCCATAGGTTAGGCATGCTTTTTTATACTAATGTTGTCTTCCTGCAGGTGGTCGTGCTTACATAATGCTAAAAAGGGGGCTAAAATTAATAATGTCATTTATAACTGCTTTAGGTACCTGCTTCAGCTGCTTAGCCCCCAATAATCAGAGCACGGCCAAGTGTGATTCATTTTTTTTAGCATTTTTATTTATATATAACTGCTTGGATGAATTTTTATTATAAACTTCATAGGATAACCCTTGCAGGAGAGTCTAGATTTTTTCTCTTTTCAAATGTATTTGATAGTGATTGTTGTGAAGATCTAAAAATAAGGTATTTTTAAAGAAATAGGAATCCAAAGGGAAAAGTAAACCCCTACAGAGGGTTTCCTTTTTTTTCATTTGGATATCCTTTTGGAGCGTTCACTACAAGGAACCCGAAGGACTGAAGATGATCCAAAGACGAATCAAGGAAGGGAAGACGAAGACTGAATATGTAAAAAAAAAGCCTTATTTTAAGATTTGCGTCATTCCCGGGTTGTTGTCGGTGGAGCCCGGCCACCATTACTTTTCTGTACTATGTGATGTAATATTGTATGGCACTTTCCATGGACACTATTTTTCATGGGATTTTATTTATGTTGTGTTTTCTTTACTTTGTTTGCGTAGTAGAACCAGCATGCTTTTTATAGGTTTCTTTCTTGCATGTGCTTGTGCCTGACCGATAGGCTCTTTTAGGAATAAAAATTCTTCTACTCGCAATTATTAAATAAAAATTTAAGAATAACTCACATAGAAATATAACAATTCTAAGAAATAGCCGGAATCGTCCGGGGTCGCATATACACATTCTCTCTTCTTTTAGACAAACTTCCCCGCCTGCTGGTAGAGTCCGGATAATCTGGCCTATGAGGATGAAGTGCCGGACCTGGGAAAGTTTAGTAATTCTTAAAAATTATTTTATAAGCCTTTTTAAAAAAAATTTCATACATCCCTGATTTGGAGACTTTTAACCAGCATAAATTGCATTAGCAACTAACTAAAATTAAGATTTAATTGCATTAGTTTTAGAAGCATAATACCATTCATAACTGTGGGATCAATTAGGAACTTCTCTATTTGTTGATCCCAAATTTCAGTGTCTAACTATCCACCCATCTTTCATATAGACCGGACAACATGAATTTTATACGATTAGGTGGTTTTAGCTGGCTTCCTTTGTTAGGCAAGGAATAAGTCCAGGATTGCATTAGCTAGGTCATAGATGCTAGTGTTGTGTGTGCAACACTACATCTTTTATAGATTTAGGGTCTAAAGGTGAGTGGTACGAGTGTACCCCTATACACCTTATTGGTGGGTGAAGTTCTTCATTCTTTCAGAGGCTATAAATCCCACCCATCCGTGTCACACAGATGATGCCACTTCCCTCTTTCTCTCATGCTTGCTTGAGATGCGTGACCTCTTTCTTTCCTCCAATTTTCTCTTCTTCAGATCGGCCGAATGTTGACTGAACCATGCGTGATCGATTGAGCCAAATTGGGACCTTCTTCCCTTTGATTAGGAAAGCCTAGAAACCCCTTTGTACTAAACCCATTTGGAGAAGATAATCTAACATCCTTAATTGAGAGTTTTCCTAAGTCAAGGCTTAGGATGTAATTAACTACGGGGGCTTGCGCCCGTAGGAAATCGATCCCTACAATTAAATAAACCCTATTCGATGCTGATGTACCGAATTGGGAAATCTCGTGAACTTTTGGGTTATAAATATTATTATCCATCGAGGTTGGTAGGTGAAAGCCGTTATCATCCATGGCTAATCGTATCTATAACTCCATCTGCTCTTCCATCGGCCTGCTTGTGTCGGGTGTAAAGGCCTACGACCATTTTGTCCTACGGGACAGTGTGATCGTACTCTTTACATTTGAACCACACGAGCAAAATCCTTTCGGAGACCCACAAGCCTATGTATTTGAAACAAAATACCAACTTCAGTATCCTATTCCACCCAACTCCCAACTCTCTTTTATTCAAATAGTTCCTTCAGTACCCTTCATAGTACTCGTCTCCACCTTGGGGATGAGGAACGTCGGGGGGCTGAGGAGGAGGAGGCTCCCGCTCCCGTTCTTGTTCCTGATCTTGTTCCTCTCCACCTGCACTCCCTATTTGATCAGTTTATAGAGAGGTTTAATTGATGGGAGACCCACTTTGACGCTTACGTTGCTGCACAGGAGCAGCAACATTCTGAGAACATTGCCCACTACGAGCAACACTGCATAGAGGATTTAGCCCATTTTGATAGATATATTACTCACCAGCAGCAGCAGCATGACTAGGACATCGCCTGGTTGAATGCTCAGTTTACTACGCTTGCCAGCTACTTTCAGCAGCCTCCTCCACCACCTCTATCTAATGATCAGGGCCCCTCATTTTTCTAGTCTTTGTTTTCTATTTTCTATAATTTATCTTGTAGTTTGTTTTAGTTTATGTTGTGTTATTTCCTTTTTTTTGTGTCTAGGACCCTCTTTTTGTGATGACAAAAGGGGGAGTAGGTTGTGGTAAGAAAAGTTGATGTGCTTGTAACTTTGAAATTTTAATGAATTGTTTTTTTTCTGAGTTTTTCTTACTTGTGTTTGCCATCATCAAAACGGGGAAGATTATTGCAAATCTATTTTCATAACTTATGTTTTGATGATTGACAAACACTATTGATTCTCTTGGAATGCCTATTACTTCTAACGTTTTAGGAATCGAAGATCGGACGAATAATAGAAGCTAGTTCAAGATTGTGTAGGTTTAGGGTTGAGTTAGTCTGTACTTTGTTTTTTCTCTTCTTGAGTCTATTTATAATGTTCAAAGAGAGAGATGCTAAGTAACCCTACACACACACACTTGAGATACTTAGAATTTCTATTTTTACTCATATCGGCCAAGACGATATTTACATCATCCTAGATGATCGGGCTTAAAATAGAAAATCTAAATAAGGATTCTTAATTAAGGCAACCGTCATCAACAGATCATCCTGGACGATACGTGTATCAGCTAGGACGATAAGCTCAAAATAGAAAGAAGTTGCCACCATAGACAATTAAGGTATTATGTATTTTTTAATAATCGGCCAGGACGATCATTGATCGGCCTGGACGATATTCACAAATTATGCCTTAATTGATTAGGAAATCAAGGGAGTAATTAAGGATGATTGATACGATCATATCATCCTGAACAATCACAGGATCAGCCAGGAAGATCTATTCAAAAACCTTAAGTTACTTCTGGATGATAAATATCGATCAGCTCAAATTCAGGGCGATGCTCTGGACGAACTTCCTCTGATTTGAACTGATCGGCCGGGACGATCGTGAGATCGGCCTGGACGATCAAGCCAAATTTAAATCATCCAGTTTTCATTCAGGGCGATGCTCTGGCCGATCTTCTGATATTTGTACTAATCGGCCAGGACGATGTCCATATCGGCCTGGATGATACTGTCGACAACTTGCAATTAATGAGCTCCTTTGAAGCTCTTCTATTTAAGAGCTCTTGTTCAACGTTTTGAATAATCTTTTGATGCTGTCTTGACCTGAGAAGGCCTTGAGGAGAGAAAGAGAGAGAGGGAGAGAGAGAGGATCTTGTGAGGGGATTCACAAGGGTTTCTACAAGGATCGCTCTGCTTCTTCTTCGTCTAGAGTTTCTCGTCCGTGGAAGGGTCGGTAGAGGTAAGGAGTCAGCATCTGATTGTGGTTCTGCCAACTTCAGGAGGAAGCAAAAGGAGATAGGTTCTCTACCTTGCCGGGGTGGCAAAAAGAGGTTCTTTGTAAAGGCTTCTCCGCCTAGCTGTGGGGGCTAAAGGAGAGCCACGATTGTAGTGCAATACTCGGAGGGTGCCTCCGGGGAGTGGACGTAGGTCAAGTTGACCGAACCACTATAAATCTCTGTGTTCTTTTTTCTTGCATCCGCACTTTAATTTCCGCATTTATTTTTCTCATGGTGTGATTTTGGTTTTTGTGATTTTTTGTTCTTTGTGAAAAAAAAAATTTATAAAATACCAATTCACCCCCCCCCCCCCTCTTGGTTAGCTTGGGCCAGTTCTATAGGGCTTAACATCCCTAACGAACTTTCATAATTGATTTTTATTGGGAAGAATGTAAATAATTGATTAATTTATTAAGAGAGATGAATATTTTATTCATGTGTTATGCAACCGCCTTCATATTTATCAGATGGGAGGTTTAGTTGTCCTTGCTCAAAACATAAAAATAAATCATACCTTACACCTAATGAAGTTACACTTAATTTATTTCATAGAGGATTCATACTAGGGCATTGGTTTTGGACTTCACATAGAGACTACATGTTGTATCTAACTCTTAATGTTATTCCTCAATCATATCTAGAATAGCAGAGAATAAGAATACAAGAATGTATGAAGAATTTTTTTTTGATGCGGCAAATTAAAAATTTAGAGAACATATAGAGGAGTCACCTAACATTAATGAGTATAACTTCTATGAATTACAACGTGTAGCGCAACACACCATTTGGGATAAATTTATTACTCATTCAAAGTTATTATCTGTGATGCCTCTTATTAAGTATTTGGAATGTCTTGTTCTAACTTAGTTGAAAAAAGGATAAATATTTAAACTTTTGAGTTTTGAACTAATTTGTGTGTGTTTAAAAGTATTTTAATGCTTAAAAAAAGATTGCATGTGTTCTAGAATGAGTCCTAAGGGCCTAGAATGAATTCTTGCAAAATCTAAAAAATGTTACTATTTGAGTGACTTAGTGTTGGGTGTCCAAGTGCCTTAGAGGTGCTACAATACTATTAACCTCATTTTTGTATGAGGTCACTAAGACACTTCCAAACTCCAAATCAACCTAAACTCTAGGTTTCTCCTAGATCCAGACCTTCGGATCTATTCTAGGTCCTAGGATCCTTCTAGACTCCATACCTTAGGATCTATTCGAGGTCCTAAGATCCTTCTAGATTCCAAACTTTAAGATTTACCCAGATCTTAGAACCATTCTAGATTCTAGATCTTAGAATCCCTCCAGACTCTAGGAACAATCTAGATATAAATCAATCTAGATCTCTAATCATTATAAACCAATCTAGACTTCAATCAATTCAATTTTCAAATCAAATCTAGATTTCAAATCTATCAAGACTTTAAACCCATCCTGATCCCAAATCCAGTTCAAACCTTGATTGTGCTTCTATCAAACTTTAATCCTATCCTATCATTCATAATTTTCTCAAGTGGTTATAGATGATATGGATAATTCAAATCCACTCATTCAAACTCAAAACTCAATTCAAACCTAGAAATCCAAGGTTCAAAGGCTTTGTCATGAAAGCAATTTCCAAGGATTTTTCAAACACTTCAAAACCCAATCAAAAGACATATAATTTAGGTTCTGTCAATTCCATTTTGATGTGACATGTCTCTAGTGCCAACCCTCCAAATTTGAACTCATTTGGAGGACTTTAACACCATAAACTCAATCAAGTTTCAAAGAATACAAAACCTTCAAATATTTACAATCCATGCCATTGGGCCTTGCACCCAGTGGAATTTGACCTTGGAGCCCCATCCAAACCCTTTGATCACTCCCAGGATCATTATATTAACTTGTTTAGCTATAATCCACATCGTTTTAGATTAAATTTGACCAAGGATTGACCTGAGACCAAAATGACCCAAGTGCCCTTGGAGGAAGATTTTTAGACTTTTGGCCTAAACTCAACTCGACTTAACCCATCAAACTTTGAAACCTTCTCCAATAATTTTAAAATAATATTTGGGACCTGTTGGAACCAATTCCAAACCTTGGGTCAACTTGGTTGACTAGATCAACCTAGTTTGACCCAAAGGCCCCTCAAGAGTCAAAACAGTCATTTTGACTGAAATGACCTCATCATGCCTTGTAACCACTTCCAACATACTCAAAATGTCATTTCAAACTTTTGATCCCAGTCATAACCCTTGGGTCAACCTAGTTGACCAAGTCAACCTAGGTTGACAAACCCAAACATAAACTTTAAGCTCACTTAATTCAAGCTCAAATCAACCTCAAACTCATTCAAACTCCCTTAAATATGTGATCCAATGATTTGGACTTGATTGATCACTTTTACTCAGTCAATGGTTGACTTGGTTAACCAAGTCAAAGTTTGGTCAAATTCAACCCCTTTGGATCGAATCACTTGTTTCAATCAAGGTTAATCCAATCAAATCCTTCAAACTTTAATTCCACTCCATCTCATGTCTTGGATACATCCCATCCATGGGTGAGTTAAAACCAAATGACTTTGACCAAGTCAATCTTTAAGTATTTGGTCAAAGCCACCAAATGGTTAAATACTCATTTCAATCCCAAATGCATTGCTCCAAAGCTTTGAAGTCCAGCCAATCAGCTTATTATCTCCCTTCTATGCCACATTGGAAATCAAGTTGACTGTTGACCAGTCAAACTGGTCAATAAACCATAAAGACCCATTCAAATGGCCAACTCTCCTAGCCTAGGCAACTCCCTTTCAAAGCAAGCTGGTTAGGGTTTCTAAATGAGAGATAAAGCTCTCTAATCAACCTTCAAACTAGCCCCATGGCTTGGCTTAGCCAAATGAGGGAAAAGGGTGTGGTCCCCCTCTCTTGGCTCAAGGCAAGTCTCTCTTAACCACAGCTCTTTTTCCTGGTTTTAAGCTTCCTTGGGGACATATGTCACACATCTAAGCCCTCCCTAATTGAATCCCAACCATCCAATTCAAAAGCAAGGGCTTAAGGTGGGAGAACTTACTCTAATCCCATGGCATGCTCATTTTCTCCTAGGTTCCAAACTCCAGCAGCCCCCAACCTTCCAAGAGCTCTTTCCACACTCTCAAGCACTCCCCAAGGCATTCTCAAGCCTCTCCCCACCATTTTATAGCCTCTAATCACAAGTTTTGTGAGGAGAGAGCATTCTAGCGAGAGAAATATGACTTTCCAGTATAACTCTTGATCCTGGTAGATCCAACTCTTAGTTTCTTCATCAAAGTTGTAGAGGATCACTGCAGCTTTCCAACAAACCTAAGATCATGAAATTCCATTGGATAGATAGTAAGATATCTTCACTTTTAATTTAAAATTAAATTTGAAACTATATGAATTTTGTAATGCATAGAGCCTCAAAACTCCAGGCATTATAAGATCATGTTTCCCTCTAGCTACAATTCAAATTTCGTGTGATTTTATTGAGTTTTTTGAAAGATATGGGCATTTAAAAATTTTCAACTATGGTTCAACCAGAGCCATCCGATCGAAGCCCGATTGGATGGCCCTAAATCTACCACGTCGCCTCGCGGACTCCTACTGGATTCAAACCCGTGCCCTATAGTTTGCTCCAGGACACATGGTCAAATCTGGATCGTCCATTACTTCACGGTCGATCGAACGGTCCAGGACCGATCCGACATGTTTAAGTGACCGCTGGGGTTCCTCCACGTGTCAGTCGACGGCGGCGGTGGCGCAATCATTGTCACTGCTGTTTTATCATTAATTTGAATATAAAAAAAATCAGAAAAAAGCCTAAATCTTTCAAAATTCACAGTAAATCCAATTTTTCACCAAACTTGACGTTTTTGGGCTCGTTGGAAAGGACATTTTATCTAGTATTTAATAAAATTAATTTTGAGTTGATTTGTACAATGGATTGTGAGATATTTGAGCATATTTGAAATAAGTTTTTTATACTTTTTTCACAATCCAGTGGTCAACCGGAGCCCAAACTTTGGTGAAGGCCCATTTTGAGTTAAAACTGTGATGTGAGTTTTTAAGGCAGGGGCCCATTTTGGACTCTAAACTTTGAAAATTCATAACTCCTTAGGGTTTTAGTATTTTGTTGTGATATTTCTAGGGTATAATTGCATGCATGTCAGGGTTAGGCATACCAAATTGCAAGCCTATTTAAACATTAGAGACACCTAGGAAAAATAATTAAGGATATGTCTAAAAACTTAAAAAATTCATAGGAGATTGTACACACACCCAATAGGATTGAAACTTGAACATAGTAAACTTAGTGACATCAGGTACCTCAGGATCAAATTTTACTGAATTTGGAGCTCATTAGATTAGAAAATTAAACAAGTCAAAATTAACCCCTTAATTAAGCCTTAAATATTCTAAAAATTAAAATAAATCAAGTTTAAATCCAAAAATTATACATAAGACCTCTAACTGATTAGAATCAAACCATTAATCAATGAAAATTAAAAAAAAAAAAATTTGACATCAAATCTGGTCTTAATTTAATTTTAAGTAAAATTTAATATTTAATATAATTAATTAATTAATAATAATTAAAATTTTCAAAAATTTTCCAAACATATGGGAATCTCTCCTTAGGTCATTCCTGACCTTTGGAGCTATTTTCAAGGAGTTGGGAACTTGTTTGGAGCAAAATCATAAAAAGGCCTTTAACTAAATAATTTCAAAAAATTCAACAAGTACTTAAAACTTCAAAAATTTATAACTAATTCAAGAAAAAACCAAATTAGTCAAACTAAATTGCATTCAACTCATAATGATGTCTAATATTTATTAAAAATATTAAAATTCTAGAAAATTATTAAATTCAAAAAGACAACATTTTGGTTAACCTTAGGTTAAAAATGTGCCCAAATTTCTAAAAATCATAAATTTTCATAGAAAACTCCAAATTGAGTGTGCCACATATATCTAACAACTCATAATGAGGTCTAGTATTTATTAAAAATTTGAAACCTTCACATTTTCCTCTAATTCTAAAAATCAAATTTTGGCCCCTTAGTTAACACATTTGGATAATCTCTTAAAACCCATTAAACCTTTCAAACTCTAGAATTTTCTAAGTAGGTTAATAAAATTATCAAGTAATCTTTTAAAATAAGTAATTAATTATTTTTAATATTAATCCACTTCTCTTAATTTCAACCAACTTAAATTAACTTAATCAACCCCGATTACTACGGGGTAACCCAGGCCTACGAGGCTATTAGCTTAGCCCCAAGAAAGGTGAAATAAACTTCACGGCATCGGTGTGAAACAAAGATAGTAATCAATTAACCTCTAAAATATATTTAAATAAAATTTTTAATATATTAATATTTAAATTCTAACATAAATTTCCCTTCTGCCTTAACAAACTAAAATTTTTTGATAACTCTAACTAATCACCCAACCTAGGATCTACCCCAGCCACACGACTTTTTACACACACTTTAGATGGTTTGCTAGGACAACCAACTCTAGATCTAGGTTAGGCCAGTGTTTACTTTACTACTGTGTGCCGGGTTTTTCGTGATTTTACTGCATGTTGTGGATGAAATTGTCTTTCTGTGTCTGCTTACTTTTTACTACACTATATGGATGATTGATGTGCTTGGCGACTAGATTATGAAAGTTCGTTAGGGATGTTAAGCCCTATAGAACTGGCCCCAATCTAATTAAAAGAGAGAGGTGAATTGAAAAACTTTCAAACCAAAGATAAAACTCCAACCAAAATCACCACAAACAAAGTGCGAAAGAAAAATAAATGCTGAAGCGATAATAAGAAAAGAACACACCGCATTTATAGTGGTTCGGTCAAACCTTGACCTACGTCCACTCCTTTTGAGGCACCCTCCAAGTATTGTACTAAAATAAGTGTCTCTCCTTTAGCTCCCACAGCTAGGCGAAGGAGCCCTTACAAAATCACTTCCACCTTCCCGAGTGCGGCAGAGTTGTCGGGTCCTTTGACACCAAAGAGATCTTCTTCTTTGGTGAACTTCCCTCAAGACAAGCCTTGAATCTGATGGTACTAAGGTACGAGTTCGCCGGAGCAACCGTGTGGATCCCCCACCACACTCCCTTGAGTTCCCCCCCTCACAGGATCTTCTCCCTCTAAAACTCCACCCTTTCCTTTCTCCCTTTCAAACTCTCTCTTCAAGTTTCCCCCACAAGAACGAAACTACAATGGCTGCCAAAGACACTTACAAAGTGCCTTGCCATAGCTTAAATAGAAGCTCTCAAAACGAGCTCATTAATGTAAGTTGCCGACATTATCGTCCAGGACGATAAGCATATCATCCTGGCCAATTAGTTCAAATTCAACTCAACGACCTGGGACAATTTAGGACGATCAGAAGAAAATTGGTTATATCGTCCTGGTCGATCTCATGATCATCCCGCTGATTAGTTTAAAACTGATTTTAATCGTCCTGATCATCGCCCTGATTTGGTGCTGGCTGAAGTCAATTGTCCAAGAAATCATCCTGGCCGATCATAAGATTGTCCCGGCCGATGTGATTGTATCAATCAACCATTTAATGCTTTCTAAAGATACCATATCAGTTTAGGTATAATTGAGTTATATCGGCCTGGACTATATAAATATCGTCCTGGCCGATTTCCTAAAACAAAGAATTCCTAAACTGATTATAGCGGTTGATTCTTTCTGAAATAAGACTATCGTCCTTGTCGATACATGTATCATCCAGGTCAATCTCAATGACAGCTGCCTTAATGAGGATGCCCTAATTAGGGTTTCTGATTTTGAACATATCGTCCAGAACGATATAAATATCGTCCCGGCCGATATTACCAAAAATAGAAATCTTATAGGGAACAATAGGAAATCTTCCAAGTTACAAATCAACAAATCCACACCAAATACAGCAGACTCAAGAAAGGAAAAAGATTACAAACTGACACCAACCTAGTCTACCCGATCTTGAGATGGTCCCAAATTGCAGTCTGATCGTGTGGACCTGAAATGTTAGCACATAAGGCAATCGTAGAGAAATAAGGAATGTTTTCTATCATCAAAATCATAAACCATAGATCCGCAATAATCTCCCTATTTTTGATGATGGCAAACAATTTAATTTGAATTTTCAAAAAAAAAAATCTCCTAATCTCCCCCTCACTAGAAGAACCCCTTATAAAAAATAGGGGAGATAAAGATTTTTTTTTAAAAGAAAAAAAATACAAATTCAACATTACGTTATCCCCCTTTGACATTATCAAAAAGAGAAGAGGAATGAAAAATAAAACACAATAACATTTCCTGATCTAGTGAGAAAACAAAATTTTCTTAAAATGATAAAGTTATCTCTTATTTTTAATCAAAATCATAGTAGAATCGGATTTGATAATGCATAGCCCAGAAAAGGTTAGAAACTCAGAGATTGATAATCCAAACTCAAGTTCTTTAAAAAGGCAAAAAAAAAACGTTTTAATTCAAGATCTAAATCAAGGAATCAATTAGAGAAAGAAACAATAATTTTTCAAAAAACTCTTCCATAAAATATATCTTATAGAAGATCAATGCATAACTTTTTGAATCAAGAATCAAGATTTTCAAACTCAAGTATCGAAAGTATCAAGGGTTTTCTTAAGCTTTTTAAGAAGTACAAGAATGGTAAGCATTCTTTGTGGGCTCATTTTATACCTCTTTACAATTGGTTGGCGCACTGCGCATCTTTTGATACACTTTGTGTATTCTATATTTTTAATTTGGCATCTTTGCGCATCTTTTATTTTTGGCATCATTGGCAAATTTTTTAAATATGCTTACTTTCTTAATTCCTAAAAAAATAAAGGAAAACTCATCTTAATGACAAAGAGAATTGCTTGATTAAGAAAATTATGAGTTAGATTCAAAAACTTGCAAAAGATTCCTATGCGATAAATAAAACGTAGGGAGATAAAACATTTTGTTTCAAAAACTAATTTAAAAGATGAAAAAGATTTTAAATCAAAAGTAGGATAACCACTTTTAGAAAATAGAGATTGAGAGTTAAGAATAAATGAGTTTCCTTCCTTTGATTGTTTTAGAGAAGTCAAACACGACTTACCAAAGATTTCAGGAAAAATCAGGAAGTATATTTTTGATTTTTAGAAAAGTGAATGTGTGTGTTAATTTTAAAAAAAACTTTCACGAAAACAAAAAGTTTCAAAGAATAAACAAAACAAAAACAAAAAATAAACAAAACATAAAAACAAAAACACAACACAAAAACACGAAAGGCTTTTAACCATTTTCTCTCTCCTGGTCCGATGCTTCAGAGACCAGATCTGCCCATGAGATTTTTTTCCTTTCATTATTTTCCCAGTTCAAAGTTTGTTTCGTCTTTCCCTTTTCTTTCGTAGGAAGAATTTTTAAATTAGGGCACTAATTTTTCATATGTCCAGGTTTCCTACATCGAAAGCAAATAACGTCAAAAGGAATATGAACACCATTACCATTTTTACCTTTTTTCCACTTTTGCTTATGCTTTGGTGAGCTTTGTGATTTACTTGACAAGTCATTGCATTCGTCACGAACTAAGCTATCTCTTCCTGTATCTTCAGCTTTTAGAACGATCATTTCACCTGCATCCAAAAGTCTTTGACCCAAACCTTGCTCATAGGCAATGAGTGAGCCAATCAAATTATCAATAGAATATACATTCAAATCTTTAGATTCACAAATAGCAACAACTTTAGAATCAAATTTATCAAGTAGACATCAAAGAATTTTGTTAACTTTTTCAAAATTTAAAAATTCTTTTCCTAAAGCATGCAATGAGTTTACAATTTGAATGAATATGGTATACATGTCTAAGATCATTTCAAAAGGTTTCATGAAAAATAATTCAAAATCATGCATTAACAAATTCAACTTGGATTGCTTGATTTCGCTAGTGCCTTCGTATATGGTGTGCAATTTATCCCAAATTTTCTTACCGGTAGTGCACGTGGATACTAACATAAACTCATCAGAATTTAAAGCACAGAAAAAGCAGTTTAAAGATTTTGCATTCAGTTGAGCATTTACTTGTTCTTTTCCATTCCATTGATTAAAAGGAATATCAGTTTTAACTCCATTAACAATACGTGATGGTGATGAATAACTAGTTAAAATCATATGCCACATGCGAAAATCAATCGATTGCAAGAAAATAGACGTGCGAGTTTTCCAAAAATTTAATGACATATTTTCGAATAAAGGAAGTCTGGTGATTGATAACCTTCTGCAATAGTATGATTAGCCATGGATCGAAATTCAAAAGCTTTTAAAAACTTATTTTATGAAAATTTGCTCTGATACCACTTGAAAGTTCGTTAGGGATGTTAAGCCCTATAGAATTGGCCCAAAGCTAATTAAAAGAGAGATGTGAATTGCAAAACTTTAAAACCAAAGATAAAACTCCAACCAAAACCACCACAAACAAAGTGCGAAAGAAAAATAAATGCGGAAGCGATAATAAGAAAAGAACACACCGGATTTATAGTGGTTCGGTCAAACCTTGACCTATGTCCACTCCTTGGAGGCACCCTCCAAGTATTGTACTAAAATAAGTGTCTCTCCTTTAGCTCCCACAGCTAGGCGGAGAAGCCCTTATAAAATCACTTCCACCTTCCCCGATGCAGCGGATTCGCCGGGTCCTTTGACACCAAAGAGATCTTCTTCTTTGGTGAACTTCCCTCAAGACAAGCCTTGAATCCAATGGTACTAAGGTGCGAGTTCGTCGGAGCAACCGTGTGGATCCCCCACCACACTCCCTTGAGTTCCCCCCCTCACAGGATCTTCTCCCTCTCAATCTCCACCCTTTCCTCTCTCCCTTTCAAGCTCTTTCTTCAAGTTTCCCCCATAAGAACAAAGCTACAATGGCTGCCAAAGACACTTACAAAGTGCCTTGCCATAGCTTAAATAGAAGCTCTCAAAACGAGCTTATTAATGCAAGTTGCCAACATTATCGTCCAGGACAATAGGCATATCATCCTGGCCGATTACTTCAAATTAAGCTCAACGGCCTGGGACGATTTGGGACGATCAGAAGAAAATTAGTATATCGTCCTGGCCAATTAGTTTAAAACCAATTTTAATTGTTCTGATCATCACCCTCATTTGGTGCTGGCTGAAGTCAATCGTCCAGGACATCGTCCTGGCCGATCATAAGATCGTCCAGGCCGATGTGATCGTATCAATCAACCATTAATGCTTTCTAAAGATACCAGATCAATTTAGGCATAATTGAGTTAGATCGGCCTGGACTATATAAATATCATCCTGGCCGATTTCCTAAAACAAAGAATTCCTAAACTGATTATGGCAATTTATTCTTTCTGAATTAAGATTATCATTCTGGCCGATACATGTAACGTCCAGGACGATCTCAATGACGGCTGCCTTAATGAGGATGCCCTAATTAAGGTTTCTGATTTTGGACATATCGTCCAGGATGATATAAATATCATCCCGGTCGATATTACCAAAAATAGAAATCTTATAGGGAACAACAAGAATTCTTTCAAGTTACAAATCAACAGATCCCACACCACTACAGGAAAAAAGCCAAAAACCGGCAGTTTTTTTCGGCGGTTACTATGGCTAAACCGGCGGTTATCCTGTTTGTCAGCGGATTTGCTGCGGTATTCAAGCCGCCGGTAAAAATGATGTAGGAAACTAATACCGGCGGTCTATTACTGGCAGTTTATTTATGCGGTGGTTTTCCAGCGGCTTATACCGCCGGTGACAACAGGATTTTTAACCGGCGGTTTTCCGGCCATCACGCCGCCGGTTAGTTGACCGACGGCTAACCGGCAGTCATATTACCGACGGTCATCCGACGATTAAAGCGGGCGTCGTGTGTTCGCTAAACCGTCGGCAAGCGCCGATAGACCGCCGGTTAAATTACCGGCGGTACCTGGCGGTTGAAGCCATCGGTATTACCGACAGTGTACACCGCTGGACGTCCACGGTAACACCGCCGGCGACCATTAGTAAATGTCTGTTAAATACCGGCGGTGTAATGACATTACCGGGGGTTTAGTATTTTCCGTTCGATATCGTAGTTTCTGGCGGCCAAATCGCCGGTAAACCGTCGGAAACCTGTAGCACCTGCAAAAAAAAATTGACAGCATTCTCTCTATTTGAGGGAGGTTTACCCTAAAGTCTAAACCTGCAGAAAAAGCAATACATTTTGGGCAACACGCCGCTATATTCATCAGAACCATAAATTCTAAATATAATCACAAGTTTCAAGTTCACAAGATTACAATCATCAAACATAAAGGTTACAATCACAAGTTCACAAGTTTGTTCATCATAAGGTTACAATCACAAGTTCACAAGTTCTAAATACAATCATCAAATATAAAAAATATCTAATCATCAGTTGTATCCTCACTGTCT
Organism: Dendrobium huoshanense; assembly: GCA_016618105.1. NCBI lineage: Eukaryota > Viridiplantae > Streptophyta > Magnoliopsida > Asparagales > Orchidaceae > Dendrobium > Dendrobium huoshanense. Next base: position 9,692,817 of record CM028354.1, read on the forward strand.
GTAGATGACTGCTCCTCTTGCTCCTTCTTCCTCTGATTTTCAGCTCTATAGGATTGCAACTCTGCTTGCATTTCATTATGAACCCTTCTCATCTCTTCAATCTATCTAGTCAGCGCTCTAACCCTCTCGCTTACAGATTCTTCAGCTCCACTTGTATCATGAAATGCAGAGGTGGATGAACTTCCCTCAATATCAAAAGCCTGTGAACCCATGTCATATACCCTTCCCCTCTGTCTTCCACCAACAACTTCTGACCATGTATGATACTAAGAAATGTGGGTCGATCCTGAAGATGATCCCTCGCCAGTGGACTGCCGACTTTCTCTAGCTCGTACGAAATCATCCTGCGAGTTATAATTACTTTTATTAAAATAAATTTTTATTCTAAAACTCCAAAAAATTTTACTCACAATAGCCTTCTTAGACTTCTCATTAACCCACTGATGGTTAGCTTGATGTTGATGAGTTCTTGTATGCAACTCCAGTAGTGTTGGCTCCCGACCAAGGGACTGTTTCTAAAAATTTAAGAAATAGTTATAATAACATAAATATATGTAATAAACTAATTCAAAACACTTACTAAGCAATGCCTATGTTCCGTATGAGGTACAGATCCACCAGTATGAAGAGAGCTTCCTAAACCGCCACAGTCAGAGGCTCTGTTCTGTTTATTCTGCTCTCTCATTTTTATAAACTCAGGGGTTGCCCAAGCACTACTAAAATCGGCCCAAACGCCCTCTCAAATCAAATTAGGATGCTGCCCGGACTTTCTAATGTCCGTGAACATGTCTCTGAGGCGGGTCGCTCATCTCCTCTCAAAATTTGATCTGATCCTCGTACTGTACTCAGGAAACCACCTAAACTCCTTCTGTAAAAATTTAGGCAATATCAAAAAGATTAGTACAAATTAAATCACATATTTGAAATCATACCAAAAATATATACCTGAAATTCTCCAAACCACATATCTCTAACTGGCTTTAGGATCTTCTTCCAGGATAAGTAAGGAGCATTATATTTATTCTTTATTATATCCCGGATCATATGTATAGATTGCCTTGAAGGATTAAAGCTGCAAGTGACTTTTTTTGTCAATAACATGTAATATATCAAAATAAAAACAACTTAATAACTTAAATTGAACTTACTTATCGCCATCAGGCTCAATGTATTGACGCTTATCTGTTGCTACTGCCGGCGGACTAGTGCCAACCTCTGGTGGTCTTGATGGTCCACCCTGTTCATGCTGCACCGGATAGGGGTAGTAATATGGGTAAGGGTAAGGAGGGTGGGGACCAGTGGATGGACCAGCTGCCTGTGATGATGGTGGGGGGTAATATGGATAGAATGGAGAAGCATGTGTCTGATCTGGAGAGGGGAAGTGAGGACTCGTCAAGGGAGGAGGGAAGTGGCCAAGGAAGTATGGAGGTACAACAAGAGGTGGATTTGAATGTCCCTGACCCTGCTCTGGGGAATGCTGCTGGCTCATGGTAGGTGGTGGTGGTGGTGTAGGTAGATCTGATGGAACTGAAGGCCCCTCACCTACCTCAGCCTGTGTGGGTCTGCTAGCAGTAATCTTCTTCCGGCGGAACTTTGAGGCAAATGATTTATGAGGAGGATCGTCGCCTGAAGCCATCTGCAATATTAAAAAAAAACAATTACTAAAGCATTGAAAAAATTAATGAAGCAGGTAATGAATTATGAGAAGCAGTTAATAAAATAGTTAATGAATTACAAAGAGCAGTTAATAAAGTAATTAATAAATACAAGCTGGCAAATAACAATTTCATTTTTTAGAATTCAAAAAGTACTATTCAAAATATTACAAAACATTAAAATTCTATAATTCTAAATTACAAAAACTAATCATAATCATCAAAACTATTTTCATTGCTCTCAAGGGTATCTTCACTTTCATCCTCGTTCTCATCTTTGCCTGAACTAATTGAACTATTCACATCTTCTAACTCCATTTCAATAGTAGAGATTGTAGTTGTCATCTCCTCAATTTCAACAGGCCTACAACTTGACATCTCATCCTCTTGATGTGCAGTTGCTACAATGTATTGTTGATCAATTATTCTCCATACTTTTATTTTTATGACAGCTAGCCAATCTTATTTGTCTCTACGACCACTGGGATATTTGCTGAAATAAACTTGAATAGCTTGACTTACTAAGACAAATGGATCAAACTTTCCGTATCTTCTACTATGTTTAACATCTACTAAACCATATGCAGGATGAACCCTTGTGCCTCTATTCTGTACTGGATCATACCATTGCAAGTAAAATAAGCATACAAAGTTCTCATCTTCGCCTGGGTATTTCAAGTAAAAGACCTCATTTAGAATACCATAATAATCATACCCATCTTCTTCATGAGTGTTCCATCTAACACATACTCCACAATTTTTAGTTTTTCTTCCTTCACTCCATGATTTGGTATGAAATCTGAACCCATTCACTATATATATTGGTCAAGTTTTAACTTTTCGCATTGGACCCCATACTAATGCTTGCAAAACTTTATCGAAACATTTGTTATCAGGGTTTTGTACCTAAAAACATTTCTAAATATTAGTTTTTTTTATAATAAATAAGATTTAAATTTATAAAAAAAATGTGCTCACATATGATCTGAACCAAGTTGAAAATTCATTTGCAACAGCTTGCTCAATATCCCTTGAATCTGTCAAAGGCAAATTGCTTACGAAATACCTGGTGGAAAATAATACTTTAGTATTTTAAATAAACATTACTAATTAATTATTAACATTATGCAAGAACTTACTATAAGATTGACTCAACTTCTTCACAGTTCAGTAGTACATACAAATTCGCTGTATTTATTTCTAAATTGTTGAGATATCTTTCAACACATTTGCCACTAGATTTTCCTTGCCTTCTAAATACTGATAGTGTAGCATGTGATTGTTCTTCTACATCGAAGTCCATGTTACGACCAATTTTTTGTTCTTGTACTCCTTACATGGGGCTCAAAATAGTATGAGCAAAACTGAGTTGTTTCTTGAGACAAATATGCTTCACATATTGATCCTTCTAATCGTGCTTTATTCTTAACTTATTTCTTCAACTTATTCAAATATTTATTAAACAATTACAATCATCGTGAAGTTAATAAAAATATATTATCTCAACTGATTCAAAAATATTGAAGACTTAATAAAAATCTGAATAAATTTACCTTTCGAAAGGATACATCCAACGATATTGTACAGGTCCACTAACTCTAGCTTCGTAAGGTAGATGGACTAGAAGATGTTCCATAGAATCAAAAAAACCTGAGGGAAATATCTTCTCTAACTTGTAGAGGATGATTGGTATGTTATCCTCGTACCCACGTAAAACATTTCACTTAGTTTAGATGAACATAAATCTTTGAAGAAAATGCTAAGCTCAGTCAACAGATTTGATATGTAATTGGGTAACATACAGACTATGATCGGAAGAAGAACCTCCATAATTATGTGACAATCATGACTTTTGAGTACAAATAACCTTGCAAATTTCATGTCAACACATAGGCTTATATTTGATCCATAGCCATCAGGCATCTTTAAACCTTTAAACCACTAATATATCGATCTTTTTTGCTCTAACGTGAAAGAGTATGGAGCTTTGGGCTTCATTAGTTTATCGTCAGTTGTTGTTACTAACTCCAGATTTTTTCGCCAAAAAAACTCTTTAATGTCCATCCTTGCTTTGACATTATCTTTACTCTTACCTTTAACATCCATAATTGTATTAAAAATATTATCCAAGAAGTTCTTCTCAATGTGCATAACATCCAAGTTATGTCTTATCAAATTAGTTTTCCAATAAGGTAATGTCTAGAAAATACTTTTTTTATCCAATTATGTTGAACACCATAACCCAAAAATTTAGACTCTGATAGCATTGGAAAATTAATAATTGTTGGAATGTCGGAAAGTCTTTGTAGTACATCATCACCACTTAATCTAGGTGGAGAGGTGATCGCTCAATTCTGTTTTTAACAAATGCTTCCTTATTTCTTCGGAACTGGTGATTAGGATGTCAAAACATACGATGACAATCAAACCAAGTATTTTTTCCTCTATATTTTAATGTGAATGTTTTACTATTCTCCATGCAGCAAAGACAGGCTAATTTCCCCGCTGTGCTCCAACCAGACAACATACCATAAGCTGGAAAATCACTGATGGTCCACAGCAAAGCAGCTCGAAGGAGAAAATTTTGTTTTGTTGATATGTCATATGTGAGCACTCCTTCTTCCTATAATAATTTGAGGTCATCAATTAATTGTTGCAAAAAGATATCAATTTTTGCTTTCGGATTATGTGGTCCAGGTATAATCAGAGTTAAGAACATAAATGGAGTAGTCATACACATCTCTGGTGGAAGGTTATATAGTCTTAATATAACTGGCCAACAAGAGTACGGTGTAGCTGTTTGACTATAGGGAGTAAAACCATCAGTACATAATCCCAATCTTATGTTGCGGGGTTCAGCAGCAAATGAAGGATGAACTCAATCAAAATGTTTCCACGATTCAGCATCTGATGGAAGAGAAAGAACATCACTTTTTGCTATATTCTCCTTATGCCATCTCATATGGCCTGCTGAACTCATTGATGCATAGAGTCGCTGAAGTCTTGGAATGATTGGTAAATAAAACAAACAGGAATATAGCACATCTTTCTTTAGACGACGTTGTTTTCTTGAGTTTGGCTTAAATCGAGGAGCATTGCAGGTGCGACAAATAACTTATGCTGCATCATCCTTATAGTATAACATACATCCATTGATACAACAATCAATCTTTATCGCAGTGAGACCCAGCTTGGATACTAATTTCTTTGTTCGGTACAAGTCTGAGGGAATTAAGTTGTCAGCTGGATTAGTTTCCTTGATAAGACCAATAACGTCATTAAAACACTCACGGGTAATATTATACTCAGTCTTAATACTTAGCATCCTCACTGCAATGGATAATTCCGAATGTGTACTGCAACCTTCCCAAATTGGCTTTTTAGTTGAATGTAATAACTCAAAGAATTTTTGTGTCTCTGCATTTGGTGGCTCTTCCACATTAGACCTTAAATTATAACCTGCTACATCAAAAATAAGGTTTTCATAGGGTCTACTCATTTGATCTTCATTAAATGTTTCATAAGCTGTAGATGAACCAGCATGAGCATCTCTATGTGGCTCGTACTCGCCATGTGATGTCCAAATCCAATAGTTTGAAAGAAATCCCCTACGATATAAATCAAGCTTCACATCATCGGGCTTGAGGAATGCTAGATTTTTATGCTTCGAACATGGACATCTAAACATTTTATCAAACTGAAAGGAAGGCAGTTGAGATGCAACTTGAATGAAAGTTTCAACTCCATCTATAAATTCAACTGTCAATCCTTTTCGACCCGGCAACAATCTGTTATACATCAAATATCTCTCTTCTTGGATAGTCATTTGGACGTTGAAGCAAACGTCACCCTACATAGTTATGAAAACATTTATTAGAATACATGCATGTGCAAACGTGTTATAATTTAGGTGGATGAGTGGATTTACTCATAGTTTAATTTTCAATGAAATTGATCTCCAGAGAAAAGGGCATTAACCCAAGAAAGTTGCTATATAATATCTCTCAACCTAAACATCCTCATCTTTGTGAAATTGATCTCCAGAGCAAAGGGCATTAATTTTCAATGACATTTGCAAGAGGATGTATCTTTGTGTATGCTTTTTGTTGATGTTATTCTTCTAGTTGATAAGACTAGAGAGGGGAGTTGAAGGTAAACTTGAATTATGGATGTCAATCTTAGAGTCTAAAGGTTTCCACTTAAGTGTATCTAAAACTAAATATATGGAGTGTAATTTTTGGCAACCAAGTCATTAATAAGAGTACACATCTTAGATATCTTGGATCTATTGTTCAGAGTGATGGTGAAATAGATGAGGATATTATCAGCATAATTCAAGTTAGATGGTTGAAATGGAGGAATGCATCAGGCTTGTTGTGTGATAGAAAATTCCCCCTCAAACTTAAGGGAAAATTCTATAAGATAGTGAGACATGCAATGCTTTATGGTGCCGAATGGTTGCCATTAAATGACAAGCATAATACTAAGTTAAGTGTTGTAGAGATGTTTAGGTGGATGAGTGGATGAGGATGTTTTGGTGGAAGAGTGGATTTACTTTTCTAGTCACTCTTGCTTTCTCTCTATCTATCGCTCTCTCTCTCTCTCTCTCTCTCTCTCTCTCTCTCTCTCTCTCTCTCTCTCTCTCTCTCTCTCTCTCTCTCTCGCTCTCTCTCTCTCTCTCTCTCTCTCTCTCTCTCTCTTATTCTCTCTCTCTCTCTCCCTCTCACTCTCTTTTCACTCTCCCTCTCTTTTCTCTCTATCTATCACTCTCTCACTCTCTTATTCTCTCTCTCTCTCTCCCTCTCACTCTCTTTTAACTCTCCCTCTCTTTTCTCTCTCCCTCTCCCTCTCTTTTCTCTCTCTCTCTCTCTTGATCTCTCGCTCTCTAACACTTACTATCTATCTATCTCTCTTGTTCTCTCTCTCTCCCTCTCCCTCATCTCAATGCTAGCTCTTGTTCTCTCTCTCTCCCTCCCTCTCTTTTATTTCTCTCTCTCTCTCTCTCTCTCTCTCTCTCTCTCTCTCTCTCTCTCTCTCTCTCTCTCTCTCTCTCTCTCTCTCTCTCTCTTGCTCTCTCATATATAATCTCTCTCCCTCTCCCTCTCTTTTCTCTCCCTCAATCTCTCTCTTCCTATCTTGGTCTAACTCAAAGTCACAATCAATAAATTTGATCTACCCTAAAAAAAAAAATTAAATCTACCCAAATGATTACAACATTACCTCTTGCATTACTATCTAAATCATCCAAAATATCTCTAACACTTGCAAATGTCTAGTGAGAACAAATAATCAAACAAAATCCATAAAACATTATCTTAAAATAGAAATCTAGGGTTGAAAATTGCAAGTCGGCGGTCGGACTGGGTCGGCGGTCGGATGTCAGAGCTTAACCGTCGGCGGTCGGATCTGGGTCGGCGGTCGGTGAAGCTTCGTTGGTGGCGGTCGGACAAGCGGAGGCAACGGGAGAGCGACCGAAACAGGATAGAAGGAAAGAGTAAGAATGAAATGTGAGTTGCGGTCTGGTCGTATTAGGGCATTTACCGGCGATTTTCCGGTGGTCCGGACCGCCGATCAAAAATAACTTATCAACGGCGGTCCAGGCCGCCGATAAATCGCCGGTGAATATTGAAGTCCAGCGGTTTACCGGCAGTTCAGGGACCGCCGCTAGTACCGGCGGCTTATCGTACCAAAATCATCGGTTAGGCCGCCGTTAAAAGCCGGCGGTTAAACCGCAGGCTACACAGCCGATAACACTGGCAGTTTATGCGGTCCATAAACCACCGGTTAGAACCGCCGGTAATAGGCATTTTTTCTGTAGTGCACCAAATACAGCAGACTCAAGAAAGGAAAAAGATTACAAACTGACACAGACCTAGTCTACCGAATCTTGAGCTGGTCCCAAATTACAATCTGATCGTGTAGACCTGAAATGTTAGCACATAAGGCAATCATAGAGAAATAAGGAATGTTTGCTATCATCAAAATCATAAACCATAGATCCACAACAGATTACCCTCAGGATAGGAGCGATCTGGATATTTACATAATTTTTTGTAGGTGGCCACGCTCATGCAGGGCGATAAAAAAGGGGCTAAATAAAAAATATTTCAATTATAATAAAGCTTGCATAGGTGCTTCAGCAGCTAAAACTCCCAAATAAAAAAAAAAGAGCGTGGCCAGTGTGTTTACTTACTTTTCTGCACATATATAACTGCTTGGGAATATTTTGATTTATTAACTTCTTAGAATTTTATTTCATATTAAATGTAATTTGTGCAAATATAAAGTGTTGTGAAAGTGGAGTTTTGAATTGGGATACATAGGTCCAAAGCTTGGACTCCAAAGAGAAAAGGACACCCATTAAGGGAGTAGCCCTTTTCTATTTGAAAATCTAAATTTGGATCACGTCTTCCCTACCCAAAGAGAAAAGAGTGGCCTTCCCCTCAGAGGAAGTGCCCTCTTATCCATTTGGATAGCCTACTATGAAGAATCTAAGAAGCCGGAAGAAAAGGAGCTTGGAGGAGAACTAGATTTAAGATTTGAAGATAGAAAATTTCCCATTCAAAACAACTTGCGTCACTACTAGGTTTAGAATCCAAGTTGTTGTTAGTGGTGCCCAACAACTTTATTTTCTACAAATTTTGGTTTGTAATAAGCAAGACAACTTTACTTATGGGAATTTATTAATTAATTCATTTATATTTGATATTTTAAAATGATTGCAATTAGGATTGCCTGCTTTTCTTAGTTTTTTGGCGTTTGTGTGCCATTTTTTTTTTTGCTTGGACACGTAAGACTCGTAAGGGTGTGAAAATTTTTATACTCAGAATTATAAAGTTTAAAATTTAGTGAGTCTAAATAACATAGAAATATAACGAATTTAGGGAATTAGCTAGGGATTGACCCCGGGGTTGCATGCATATTTCTGCACTACTCTCTCCTTGCTTTAAACCCTTCCCCGCCTGCGGGTAGAGTTTGAATAGTCTGACCTATGAGGATGAGGTGCTGGACCTAGGGAAGTCCAGTCTTTTAAAAAGAATTATTTTCTAAGCCTGTTTTTAACTTTCAAGCATATTTGATTGAAGTCATTGCATAGCATGCATTGCATTAGAAATAAAATAAAAGAGTCAATATTTTAATCGCATTGTTGACCTCATTTTTGTATGAGGTCTTTAATCAGATCCTAAACCCAATCCAGATTCAAGTCAATCTTAAACTCAATTCATATTCAAGCCAATCCAAATCCCAGTCAATTCCAGACCCAAATCCAAGGTCCTAAGGCTTGGTCCTAAAAGCCTTTTCCAGCAAATCTTCCAGAATTTTAAAACCCAGTGAAATGAACTCAGATTCAAGCTCTGTCAGTTTCATACTGATGGGGCATGTCTATAGTATCAACCCTCCAAATTTGAGCCCATTCTGAGCTCTCTAACCCCAGTTACTAAATCAAAACCTAAAGGCTGTAAAACCTTCAAATATTTACAGCCTATGCCACTAGACCTGCCCTTCACTAAACCCTGACCTTAGAGACCTCCCCAAAGTCTCTAATCACTTTCAGATTTTTAATCTTGACTCACTGAACATTAAACTGCCTCTTGGTGGGTTCACTTTGACCCCTATTTGGCCAGAGGTCAAAATGACCAAAATACCCCTATGGGGGCTCAAATGGCGATTTTAAACCAGATGAACTCCAAATTGAAGGCAACTACCTCCAGCAAGTTCCAAATGTCAAACCAAATCTGTTTAACCCATTCCCAGCTCCTAGGTCAACCTGGTTGACCAAGTCAACAGAGTTGACCCAAGAAGGCCTTTAAGGGTTCAAATGGTGATTTTGACCAAATTGACCTCTCTAGACCCTGAGACCACATTCAATAGACTCAGAATCATGTTCTGAACCTGTTGAACCCATTTCCATATCTTGAACCTAGCCGATTGACCAAATCAACCGATTTTAGCCTAAGGTCCATTAAGGGCCCATTAACCCTTATTGGCCTTAATAATTTTCAACCCCTTCAAGCCCTCAAACCAGCATCAGAACTTGATTTGAGCCCATTTAGCTCATTTGGAGTCAAACCACACTGACTTTGATTCACCCAACTAAACCCAATCAGGGTCAAACCAATTCAATCTAAGCCAAACTCAATCCATATACCCAATCAAACTCCAATTTATTACCCATCATTCAAGGCATGCTCTTATGCCACATCGTCCGTCCACATGCCAAGTGGACTGGTCAAACTAGTCAAACCAAGGTTTGGAATGAGTAAAATATAGTCAAATTCCTCTATTCAATCTACTCACTTGAAAACTAAGCAAATCCAGCCATTTGAGAATATTCCAAGCTTGGTTAGGGTGCCACTTCAGCTCCCACATGGTAGGGACACCAGTCAAACAGTCAAAACCACCCTTTGGAGTGGTCAAACGTGATCAAAACAACATTTAAACTTAATCCACTCTTCCCTCATGCATCCCAGCTGTTAATACAATCTCTATAAGCCTCTCTGAACTCAACCAAACCCAACCCAGCAGCCAAATATAGCCCAGCTACTTTGGACGTTCCCTCCCACGTAAGGACAAACAAAGGAGTGGCCAGCTCATCCACCTTCAGTACAGTCCTTTCCCCTGTTCCTAACAACCCGATCCAGGTGTCCTCGATCCATGCACTCCCTCTGATGTATCCCAGCCGTTGCTTTTGGCTCCAAAGGCTGAATAGGGTGTAAAGGACGGGATTCATGCATTCCAAGTGATCTCTCATCTCACTCACTCCCAGAGCAAAATAACGTTTCGTTTTGCTTCCCCAAGCCATCCTCTGCATTTACCTGACCGTTTCCTATTGTTTGGAGCTCACCGGCGACGAGAGGAGCGGAGAACCGAGAGCTGCTCCGTCCAAGCAACTTTAACTCTCTGTAGAAGCTTCCTCCAGTCTCGAGTCCTTCAAGGAATCAATACGTGGACAGTCAACAAATTCAACCGTTGTTAAAACATCCAAATCCATCAATCCTAGCTCGGTAAATCCTAAACCCTAGGTTATTACATAGGTTTCTAAATAGACATCCATATAGGGCATTTCAACGTATAAAAAGCTTTTTATATTATTCTTCTCGTTGATCATCATCCAGATCTCAAATATTATGCCATTTAATGGACTGTATAAGAAGTTCTAAGATAAAAATTAAACCTAGGATTTACGGTGGTAGAACGAAGAAGACAAAATCATAGCCGTTGGTTTCATCTGTTTGATTCCAACGTCCATGATTCAACCCTTCTTTTGTTTGGTTTTGATCAGTTCGAGCCATAAGACGTACTGATCTGATCCGACTGCATCCCGTCCGTTTATTCCAAACCACGGGGTCTCTCTCCGCCGTCCGATTCCTTAGACGAGATCAAGTAACGGGATTCAATCCTGGCCATCGATTTAAAACCGTGGAAATCGGACGGCACTACACCCGTGCTGACTCATTTAAGTGAGTTGGCCCACTTGACCGCCGCCGTTCGCGTGGACCACTTGCCCGTCGCCACGTGTAAATCCCGTTTTATAGATTTATTTTAATTACATTTGATATCAGAACTTTGAAAAATCATATAAAATAAAATACTTGGCCAAAATTTTTGTACAACCACTCGTTTTTCTCGGAATTAAATTTCCTATTTTCTAAAAATAAAATTAGAGCCTGGTTTTTATTATTTTAAAAATTATATTTTAGACCCTTATTTTCTTTAATTTTATTTTATATTTTAATTAAATTTCAAATTAAATCACCTTTCTATTTTAAATTAGCATGATTCAGTTTTAAATGGCATGATCGAGAGATTTATACGTATCTTAGATATCTTTGTATGAGATTATTTGGAATTTCATTAAATTTTTATTTGAATTTTCTTTTAAATAGGTTATAATTTAACCTAAGTATTTTAAAAGAAATTTTATTATTAATTCAATGATTTCCTAATGATTCCATGCATGTATTATAAGATATCAGTAGGTAATCATATCCAAATGCATTTAGTCTTCATTGAGTATTTAGAGGGCATTTATTCAAATCATTACTTTCTAATTCTTCTTGATTGTCCTTTAAATCTTCAATGATTTGATTTCAAGTAAACTTTGATGTGCTATGTGGCATCTTTCATTCATCATAGTACCATTGATTTAAACCAAGGATATGGTTGCTTATTGAATGAATCTTCAAGCATAATCAAAACATGTTTTAAAAATAACCTTCAAATTTCATTACATTCATTTCATTTCCTTAGATCTAGTACACTTGTTCATGTTTTGTTTTGTTGTGCTTGTAATTAGTGTTTAAAGGGTTAGAAGAACTTGATTTACTATCCTACAATTTAGTGGCACTTAGGAACAATAATTAAGGACTTGTATCTTAGCAAATTTAGAACCAATTAGGAGAACTACACTTACATCCCTTTTGGGATTGAACAGAAACTTAGAAAATTAGTATAATTACCCCTTTAATCAAATGTACCCTGATTTGACATTAATTGATCTCAAAATAACTAGTAGATTAAGGATTCTTCTTTCTTTGATCTTAATAAAATCAAATAAAAATCTTTAAAATCTAAATCAACTCCAAATTATCCTAATTAACTTTCAAACACATATCAAATCATTTAAAATCAAAATTCCTAAAAATTCAAGAATTTGTTCTAAAACTCTAAAAATGACTAACCAACTTCTAAAATCAGTAACTTAACACATTTCTAATAAGATTCATTAACTCCTAATTCTTAATCTATTTAAGCTACTTAAATATACCGGGTACCACTGGGTAACCCAGGCCTACGAGGCTATTAGCTTAGCCCCAAGGAAGGTGAAATAAACTTCACGGCCTCGGTGTGAAACAAAGGTGGTATCCAACCAATCATTAAAAATCAAATCTCTAATCAATTTCAAATCCTTAATAATCTAATAAACCTCTAATTCTTAATAATTTCTAAATTCTATTAATTAAAATCTATTAATAATTCAATTAAATTATACATTCCTTTAATTTGAATTAATTAGATAATTTGATTAATTAAGATTTATCTTAATCAATCAAATTTGATAATTGATTCAGATTAAACGAATTCGGGTCTTCTACACCTAAAGTTTGATTCCTTCTGGAGGACTTTGGGCGTTTTGACTTTTAAAGATCCTTAAAACATTTAAATAACAAAGAGATTTCCTATGGATTGTGCTTGACTCCTTTTAGGAAGGCACTAATCCATTTGGATTTGGAGATCTTCAAATAAAGAATAATAAACCACTGACCTTATACGACATGCTAGATTCCTTCGGAAGGGCACGTTGTATTACATTTATAAGGTCCCTTTCTCTCTCCTTAATAAATATAAGGATTCTCAAAATAAATACCTATCTTCTGTCTAAGACGGGTATTTATTCTGAAAGTCCTAGGATTTATAAATTGATGATTTCTTGCACTTAGGGAATTATCAATCTATATATTCTTTATAACTAAATTAAATAACTCCAACATTTAAAATTGAAATAATTCTTAATAAATTAAAATATACTTTACTTAAATTTTAATTAAATTCCTTTGACCTATAATAAATCAATCCTAATAATACATGTAATTTAAACAAATAAACCCATTAGGACCTATCTAAGCCACACAGCTTTCTTCACACACTTAGATGCTTGCTAGGACAACCAACTCTAGCCTAAGTTAGGCCGGTGGATTGTTGTGGTTTGCTTGCGGGTGTCTTGCCTAGAAGGCACCTATGTGTGATTGCTTACTTTTCTGTACTGCATTAGCATGCATATCTACTTTTCTGTCTGTACACCGGAGAGCGGAGTGAATAAAGTGAGGGCCGTGTACTTTACTTTTCTGTCTTTACTTTCCTGCATTTATAACTGTACACAACGCACTCATAACACGCATCATTATATAACTGCTTTATTTCCTGTCTTTTATATTACTGCAACAGTAGAATGTTTTTAGGATCTGATGTACTGCTTTTCATTTCCTAGAATTGTTGTATATAGATTGAGTCTATACAGCGTCTGGAGTCTGTAAAAGAATTAAAAATAATTACTTATAAATATACAAATGGGGCTCCAAAAAAGTAATGTCCTCCTTCAGAAGGACGTTCCCTTTTGGAATTCCATAGAAGACTCGGAGCCTGAAGACCATAAGCAGTTATATTTAATTCTATTTTCTTGTAGGTCTAGAACCCAGGTTTGTTGTCGGTGGATCCTGGCCACCATTACTTTACTGCAAATTCTGGGGTGTAACCGATGAAAATTATATTAATAAAATCAGCTCTTTCATATATAATTGTTTCATACATCATTCGCATACGAGTAGATTTTTTGTTTTTGTAAGCATATCTCCTTGCATTTATTTCCAGATTCTTTAATAAACTCCTTGATTCCTAGGATAGAGCTACCTTAACTCTTGCATCATCGGCGAATTGTTGTGATTAGGATTGTTAGCTGGCAGCCCACTCTAGGCAGGTGGTAAGTCCAGATTGTATACACTTCTCTCTGCACATTCCTCTTTCTAATCAATTCTAACTATTCTAAATTCAACTCTATAATCTAAAGCCTGATCGTGAAAATTTAAATTAGCCCAAATATTTAATTAAATTTATATATAATTTTGGAATTAATTAGTCTTCATTTAAATCGAGAGTTTTCTCTTAGGAGATGTAATTAACTACAGGGGCTTGCCCCTGTAGGGAGTCTAAAACCCAGAATAATCTAAACCCTATCAAAGTTCCTTTCTGAGGCAGGGGAAAGATCTGTGGACGTAGATTAGGTTTTATTCACATTTAGGAGTTATTTCTATAATTAGGAAATAGATAGATAGTTGATTTGTTTCTCACTAACAAATCAAATGTCTTCTATACTTAATTATAGAAACAAATTTACAATTCGTTAATCTAATCAGGTCGATTAGAGAATGTACTCGTCATCCTTTCAGGATGATTTGAATATTCTCTATACTACACCTGATTAGGAGAATGAATTGTACTGCTTCTCCCTTTAAAATCAATAAAAGGATATTAGTCTATTTTTCGGGGCAGTATAACATCCGACTATGTAGATTTAATCGGGAGAAATATATCCTAAATATAAATAAAACGAATCATGTGAGAAGATAAAATTCTTATTTTTAAATAAAAAATCCTGCTTTATCTATATTTTTATTTAGATCCATTCCTTACAATCAAGAAATAGATAGGTATTTGATCTACTTTCATGAATAAATCAAATATCGTCTGTATTCTTGATTTTTGGGATGAATCTCCAATTCACTAATCTAGTTAGGTAAATAGGAAAAATACGGATCTTCCTTTTGGGTGATTTGTATATTCCCTATATCATACCTGATTAGGAAAGCGAATTGTCTGTTCTCTTTCTTTAGAATCAATAGAAGGATATCAGTCTATTTTCGAGACGGTCTGATATCCGACTATATAGATTCAATTGAAAAAGAATATTCAAAAGATATATATATATAAATAAAGTAAATTATTTTCCATAAATAAAATAGGATAAATTTTATTTAAAAAGTTATTTAAAAAAAAAAATCTATCTCTTTCTCCTTCTCTTTATCTATTTAAATATCATAGATTTATTATATAATATAAATCCTATTATTTTCTATTAAATTAAATACTTACATAAAAGAATTACATTTAAATAAATATAAAAATAAAGTTAGATGAGATGATTAAATTTTCTCACACGCATTAGTCTTTACTATTTTGCACCCAACATAAGTCAAAGGATCCAATTAGAAAAATATCTAGATGTCGGCCCCAACTTTCCAAAACCATTAAATAAAATATCCCAACCACTCTTTCATAAAAGACCAGACTCATCTATTTTAAATCAATTAGATGATTAGCTGGCTCCCTAATCAAGGCCGGGGAAAGTCCAGACCTTGCACTGCATTAGTTAGGTTCAGACGACTGTGGTCCAGCGTCCAAATTAGATTTATGATCAGGGGCAGATCTTTGATTATAAGACTCCAAATTTCGGGAATCTAATCCCAAATTTTTTAATAAAATGCTCAACTCTAAATAAATATCATTTCAATCCAAAACATAAAGCCCAACACTTAGATTAAGTTGGGACACTTCTGGATGGTTCCAGAATCCCAAAATATCCCATAATTTTCTTCTTTTTATTCTATTAATAACTGCTCATCCTTGCTCCAACTCCTAGAAAATCTAACAAAATTTTGTCAATATTTTAATCGAGAGTTTTCATAGGGGATTTTGTCTCCCTACGATGTAATTAACTATGAGGGCTTGCCCTATTAGGAGATTTAGAACCACACACGCACCTGATTATAAGAATTGTGTTTTTAAAATTTATACTAGATTCCTTTGGGAAAGATAAAAAAGATGATCGTTATTATCACATTCAAAGAATTATCATTGAATGGTGTTATCTCCCTTTGGGGAGATACATCTTTCTTTGATAAGGCTTTGGATGTGAACTTAATGATCAAACTTCTTGAATATTATAGCTGGATATTCAGTTGAACCTCATTTTGACCCTTCGGGGCCATATGAAGTTCTCTTTAGCATCTAGTCACAATATTCAAGATGAATTTCATAATTCTAAATCTGAATATCATTATGAAATTTTATTTTTTACCTTTCGAGGTGATATAATCTTTCTAATAGGGTGATTTGATTTCAAAATTAGAATTTAGCTTTAACTCCCAAATAAAACCAAGCTTTAAAAAATCCTCTTTCAAAATTCCACCAACAAAAAAATGGCACGTCCAGTGGGACTAAATCTCTCTCTCTATCTTTAATATTGGCGAAATTTTGTCTCATCGGTAGTCTTAACTACCTTTCTTCATTGGTCCCTCTACCCATTTCTTTATTAGGTGAGTGTGGCCAACATCTAAAAGATAAGACCTATCAAATAGAGAGGTGAGTGAGGAAACCTCTATCTAAGCCGGGCTTTGACATTTTGCCTCCAAGTTAATTAGTAGAGCAAAGGAGTCAAGCTAGGTTTCTTGAATATTCTCAATCAATTTTATAAACTATCTTATTGAAGTGAAAACTCAATATGCTGAGGTTCAAGATTTAGAGAAAATTAATGATGCTCAAAATTTAAATTTTAATCCAAAATTGATTAATTCAAACCACTTTTCCTTAATTCCAGGAACTTAAACATTAAATGGCTGGAAAACTTATCTTTTTCCATGGATAGAAACTGGACAGTAGAAGGATTTGCCTATGGAAACTCGGTCCAGTTTGGAATAGATTTTCAAAACTTCAAGTTATCAGTCAACGAAGAAGAAATGATTGATCTCTCTGTTGGAATACAAAGGGATGTCCCCTTAGTTGAGATTACTTTAGGGTCAGGAGTTGACTCCCCCATCTCTAGAATGGGGATCACAGTTGCCCCTTCGACCACTTTGCCCTCTACTAAGGAGGATAAGAACTAGGAATCATTAACAACAAAAGAGTTACCATCTCAATCTGAGATTGGGTCAAGTTCTAGCACCCTTATTGCCAGCAAAAATAAGATGAAGAACTACATTCGAAGAGTCGAAAAAAAGGTTGCTAAGGCCAAAAAGATTACTAAGTTAGGAGCCTTAAAGCAAGTCAAATCTGAGGCCAGTCGAGAACTCGTTGCTCCTTACACCTACCCCCTCTATAATGGAAATGTTTTCCACCCTCTCCTGTTACTCAAAGGAGGGAGGTTGTGAAAATGAGAGCATGATCTCCAATACACATTCTTGACTACAACATAGAGAGAATCAATCAAGAAAGAACTAAGCAATCACCATCAATAGAACATCGGCCCCTAGTTGAGGGTTATGAACCATCCACTCTACTAGATGAAGTTTGGTCATGTTACTACATGTGCCACACTATATCATCTATAGAGGAGGAGGTGCATAAACCACCCAGGGTGCCACTCTCATAATTGCTAGGTTACTAATAATTAGGGAGGAAAAAAATATTGGATCTGAATTCTTATCAGATTGTGACACCATCTGAATTTGACTTCTAAATGGGTCATATCATGATAGATTCTTAGATTGAGATGAAGCAACACTAGTTAGGGGTAGTGCAGGCCCCATAACAATCTCTCTCTTATAAGAGATTATGGAAATATAATTTATATTGGTAAGGTCTTGCCACCTAGACTTGCTATTTTGAAGGAAATCATATTATTTCTCAAGTGTACTGGGTTAGAATTTTCAAGATAGTTGATCCACCTTTTTAATAAAAATTGACCTATAATTTAAATAAAAAATAGGAGAGAGTTGTGGTTGACTCCATTAGATCTTTAAAGGCCCCTCCCTCCCACCGCTTTTGCAGGTCGATTTGATTTTTGAATTAAAATTTGTATCAAACTTAAGTTGGTTTTAGAAATGAAAATCATCTCAGTCTTCTCACAATTTTCCATCTTATAGGCTTATCTTGCATGTTCTAAATCTATTCAATGATTTTCTAAGTCAAGTTGATATTTTCTTATCAAAAGATTAGGTCCGATTTGGGGATTATTCTTCCTTGGATAAGAGAATGAGTTTTCTTCTCTTATACTTGCGATATAATCCTAGATTAAAATAAAGAAAGAGCTATCATGTTAAGGTTTTAAAGAAAGTAAAGCCTCTTACTAAAAAAAAGAAGAAAATTCAAAGGATGCACAAAGTGCACTAAAAATATTCAAAATCAAAAGAAGCGCAAAGTGCTCCAAAGAGATAAAAAGGTGTGCAAAGCATGTCACAAATAAAAAGTGAAAGAGGCTTCCTTCTTTTTAAGTCCTTAAATCTCAAAGAGCCCGATCATATTCAATAGCTTGACTTTGAAAAATCTTGAATCCAGATTTATTGTTCTACATAGACAGTTTATTAGATAGAAAATTCTATGCAAGTGAATTGAGAATATTAAATTTTTCTACCATCTTAAATATTTTTTAAATTTTTTTTAATTCAAAATTTCTACAAGGGAGAACCTTGTTCAGTTTCTATAAAACTTGATCAAAGTCAACAAAATCAAAACCCTTGGCTCTTTTCGGGTCAGTTGGAGTCACTCAACTTCTCAATATCTTTTGAATTTATTCCCACTTATCATTTTGACAGGATCCAAATGATTAAGAGGAAATTTTCAAAAAAAAAAATGAATCTTCTACTCCGGATAAGAATTCAAATCTCATTCTTGTGAGATACATATGAATCCTTAACCATAGGCATCATTTCTTTTAAGATCCACTCTGTAAAATAACACTCTAAGCTGGGTCCAAGTTTGTTCTTAAATAGAGGTGTGTTTTACATAATTGGAAATTGCTTTCAAAATTGAGTCACAACTGAGTAGAGTGCCCAACACCGATTGGAGGAGCTTGAAGGCCTCAAAGAAAGTTGGTTTTGAACTCAACAAAATTTGAAATAACATAAGTCACGTATGATTTAATCTTGTGATAAATTGTGTCACCTCAGGACTTTCCAAGTAGGAGACTTGGCCATAGTCCTTTGGAGACCAATTTTAGTCCACCATAAGATCAATAAAATGAAAGTTCGTTAGGGATATTAGGCCCTTATGAACTAGTCCCAAGACTAACCAAAAAGAGGTGAATAAATATTTTAAAATAAATCTTTCGATCAAAAACACAAAACAAGATTCACCACAAAGAAAACACAATGCAGAAATTAAATGCAAAAATAATAAAGGAAAGAACACACTAGATTTATAGTGGTTCGTTCAAACCTTGACTTATGTCCACTCCTCGGAGGCACCCTCAGAGTATTGCACTAAACTAAGTATCTCTCCTTTAACCCCCACAGCTAGGTGAAGAAGCCCTTACAAAATCACTTCCACCTTCCCCTGTACAACGGAGTAGCCGGGTCCTTTGACACCAAAGAGATCTTCTTCTTTGGTGAACTTCCCTCAAGACAAGCCTTGAATTCGATGGTATTAAGGTGCAAGCCTGTCGGAGCAACCGTGTGGAATCCCCCTCCACACTCCCTTGAGTCCCCCCTCACAGGATCTTCTCCCTCTCTCAGACTTCACCCATTCCTCAGTCCCTTTCAAGCTCTCTCTTCAAGTTCCCCCAAAAAGAACGAAGCTACAATGGCTGCCAAAGACACTTATAAAGTGCATTGTCAAAGCTTAAATAGAAGATCTCAAAATGATCTCATTAATGCAACTAACTTTATCGTCCAGGCCGATAGGAATATCGTCCTGGCCGATCAGTACAAATTAAGCTCAATCAGCCCGGGATGATTTGGGATGATCAGAAGAAGATTGGTTACATCGTTCAGGCTGATACGATATCATTCTGGCCAATTAGTTTAAAACCAAGCACAATGATTCTGAACATCGCCCTGAATAGATGTTGGCTGACATAAATTGTCCAAGCCATCGTCCCGTCCGATCTTGCAATCGGCCCGACCGATGTGATCAAATCAATCATCCTTTAATACTTTTCATAGATACCAGATTAATTTAGGCATAATTGAGTTAGATCATCCCAGATGATGTGTATATCATCCTGGCAGATTTCCTAAAATAAATAATACCTAAACTGATCATGGCGGTTGATTCTTTCTTAATTGAGTATATCATCCTGGCCGATACAAGTATCATCCAGGCCGATCTGATTAATGATGGCTGCCTTAATGAGGATGATGCCCTAATCAGGGTTTCTATTTTTGAACCGATCATCTAGGATGACTTAAATATCATCCCGGATGATGTTACCAAAAATAATAAACTCTAGGGAACAATAAAAAATTCTTCCAAGGTGAGTGTGCAAAGTTACAAGCATCAGGAGCCACACCAATTACAAAAGACTCAAGAAAGGAAAAATGGTACAAACTGACTCAAACATAGTCTACCCAATCTTGAACTGATTCCAAATTGCAGTCTTGATCTTGTGAACCTGAAATGTCAGTAGATAAGGTAGTCGTAGAGAAATAAGAGTGTTTGCTATCATCAAAATCATAAACCTTGAAAATTGATCCGCAATAATCTCCCCCTTTTTGATGATGGCAAATATTACTATTTGAATTTGCATAAAAACATTTTCTCTTAATCTCCCCCTCACTAGAATAAAACTTTTAAAAATAGGGGAGATAAAAAAAATTTGTTGTTTTTTATTTTTTGAAAGAAAAAATACAAAAAGAAAAAGATGCAAATTCAATAGTATGTTCTCCCCCTTTGACATTTTCAAAAAGAGAAGGGGCACAAATAAAAAGAATAAAATGATTAAAAGATAAAAATAATGCCTGATCTAGTAAATAAAAAAAATATTCTTAAAATGAAAATGTTACCTCTTAGTTTTAATCAAAAACTTAGTAGAATTGTATTGACAACGCATAGCCCAGAAAATGTTAGAAATTCAGAATTTGATAATCCAAACTCAAGTTCTTTAAAAGGCTCAAAACATTTTTAATTCAATATCTAAATCAAAGAATAAATTAGAGAAAGAAACAGTCATTTTTTAAAATAATTTTTAAAAAATATATCTAATAGAAGATTAATGTATGAATTGTTGAATCAGGAATCATGATTTTTAAAATCAAGTATCAAACTGATTAATGTATGAATTGTTGAATCAGGAATCATGATTTTTAAAATCAAGTATCAAAAGTATCAAGGGTTTTCTTAAGCTTTAAGAAGTACAAAAATGATAAGCATTAAATTTTGTGGGCTCATTATATGCCTCTTGATAATTGGTTGGCGCATTGCGCATCTTTTGATTTTTGATACACTTTGTGTATTCCCTTTTTTTTCAATTTGGCGTCTTTGTGCATCTTTTATTTTTGGCATCATTAGCATTTTTTTTTAATATGCTACCTTTCTGAAATCTTAAAAATAAAAGTAAACCCATCCTATTGACAAAGTGAATTTCTTGATTTAGAAAATTATGAGTTAGATTCAACAACTTGCAAAAGATCCCTATGCGATAAATAAAATGTAGGAAGATAAAAAATTTTAGTTTCAAAAACTAATTTAAAATATAAAAAATATTTTAAATCAAAAGTAGAATAACATTTTTTAGGAAACAAATATTGAGAGTAAAAAACATGAGTTTCATTACTTTGACTATTTTTAGAGAAGTCAAACATAATTTCCATAAGAATTCAAGAAAAGACAGGAGGTAGGTTTTTCATTTTTAGAAAGGCGACGTGTGTATTAAATACCTTCAGACAAGAACTCAGTCTCCTACTGTAGAAATGACACATAAAAATTTTATTGAAAAAAGGAAAAAAAAAAAAAAAAGAAAATAAAAACAAAAGAACAAACAAAACATGCAAACATAAACTTATAAACAAAGGTTTAAGCATCATCTTGCGCCTGATCAGATGATTCAGAAGCAAGGTCTGCACAAGATTTTTTTTCTTTTCATTATTTCCCCAGTTTATAATATGTTTTGCTTTACCCTTTTCTTTTGCAGAAAGAATTCTTAAATTATGGCACTAATTTTTTATATCCCGACTTCCTACATCCAAAGCAAATAATGTTAGAAGAAATATTAACATTCTTATCATTTTTATCTTTATTCCACTTTTGTTGATGCTTATGCTTTGGTGAAATTTTTTATTTTTCATTGCTTTCGTCACCAACTAAGCTACCTTTTTTTGTATCTTCAACTTTTAGCACTATCGTTTCACCTACATCCAAATGTCTTTGACCAAAATTTTGCTTGTAGGCAATGAGTGAGCCAATCAAATTATCAAAAGAATAATCATTCAAATCTTTTGATTCACAAATGACAACAACTTTAGCATCAAACTTATTTAATAGACAACGAAGAATTTTATTGACTTTTTCAAATTTTGAAAATTCTTTAACTAAAGCATGCAATGATGTCACAATTTGAATAAACCTAATATACATGTATAAGATCATTTCATAAGGTTTCATGGAAAATATTTCATAATTATGCATTAACATATTCAACTTGGATTGCTTAATTTCACTAGTGCCTTCGTATATGGTGTATAATTTATCCCAAATTTCCTTACCAGTAGTGCATGTGGAAACTAATATACAATCTTCAGAATTTAAAGCATAGAAAAAATAGTTTAAGAATTTTGCATTCAATTGAGCATTAATTTTCTATTCTCTACTCCATTGATTAAAAGGAATATCAATTTTAATTCCATCTAAAATACGAGACGGTACAGAATATCAAGTTAAAATCATATGACACATACGAAAATCAATTGATTGCAAAAACGTAGACATGCAAATTTTTCAAAAATTAAATGTAATATTTTCAAATAAAGGTGGTATGGTGATTGAATAACCTTCTGCAATATTACGATTAGAAAAATTAGCCACATATCAAAATTTAAAAGTTTTTAAAAACTTATTTTTATGAACCTCGCTCTTATATCACTTGAATATTTATTAGGGATGTTAGGCCCTTATGAACTAGTCTCAAGGCTAACCAAAAAAGAGGTGAATCAATATTTTAAAATAAATCTTTCGATAAAAATCATAAACCAAGATTCACCACAAAGAAAACACAATGCAAAAATAAAATACGGAAAAAATAAAGGAAAGAACACACCAGATTTATAGTGGATCAGTCAAACCTTGACCTATGTCCACTCCTCGGAGGCACCCTTCAAGTATTGTACTAAACTAAGTGTCTCTCCTTTAGCCCCCACAGCTAGGCGGAGAAGCCCTTACAAAATCACTTCCACCTTCCCTGGTGCGGCAGAGTAGCCGGGTCCTTTGACACCAATGAGATCTTCTTCTTTGGTGAACTTCGCTCAAGACAAGCCTTGAATCCGACGGTATTAAGGTGTAAGCATGCCGGAGCAACCGTGTGGAATCCCCCTTCACACTCCCTTGAGTCCCCCTTAATATGATCTTTTTCCTTTCACAAACTTCTCATGTTCCTCACTCCCTTTCAAGCTCTCTCTTCAAGTTCCCCCCAAAAGAACGAAGCTACAATGGCTACCAAAGACACTTACAAAGTTCCTTGTCAAAGCTTAAATAGAAGATCTCAAAACAAGCTCATTAATGCAACTTGCCAACTTTATCATCCAGGCCAATAGAAATATCATCCTGGCCGATCAGTAAAAATTAAGCTCAGTTAGCCCGAGTTGATTTGGGATGATCAGAAGAAGACTGGTTACATAGTCCAGGCTGATACGATATTGTCCTGGCTGATTAGTTTAAAACCAAGCACAATCATCCTAAATATCGCCCTGAATAGATGCTGGCCAATGTTAATCGTCCAGGCCATCATCCCGGCCGATCCTGCGATTGGCCCGACCGATATAATCGAATCAATCAGCCTTTAATTCTTTACATAAATACCAAATTAATTTAGGCATAATTGAGTTGGATCATATCGAACGATGTGTATATCATCCTGGCCGATTTCCTAAAATAAAGAATACCTAAATGGGTCATGGCGGCTGATTCTTTCTTAATTAAGCCTATCGTCCTATCCGATACAAGTAATGTCCAGGCTAATCTGCTTAATGACAGCTGCCTTAATGAGGATGATGCCCTAATCAGGTTTTCTATTTTTGAACTGATCGTCTATGCCAATATAAATATCATCCCAAATGATGTTATCAAAAACAATAAACTCTAGGGAACAGTCAAAGAATTCTTCCAAGGTGTGTGAGTGTGTAAAGTTATAAGCATCAGAAGCCGCACCAATTACAAAAGGCTCAAGAAAGGAAAAATGGTACAAACTAACTCAAACCTAGTCTACCCAATATTGAGCTGATTTCAAATTGCAATCTTGATCTTATGAACATGAAATATCACTAGATAAGGCAGTCATAGAAAAATAAGAGTGTTTGCTATCATCAAAATCATAAACCATGAAAATAGATCTGCAACATGGAAGCTTTGAATCAATGTTGATTGGATCGACCACCTTAAAGATGATCTATAAGGGAGGTTTATGACAATTGATTAAATTTGAAGATGCCACCAGAAGCTTTCTCTCATTTGGGCGGTTCTTCAAGAAAAACCATGCCGAATGACTTTCAAATTAAACATCAAATTCACTCCTCCAAATTCAAATAAATCAAATCAAATCAAGTTCAAATTCATCAATCAATTTTTTCCAGTTCTCTTTTCATTAAGGTTAGGTCCTTCCTTCCCTCAGGATTAGATTCGCTATTGGTGGAGTAGGCCCTTTGTGGCACTATCCTGGCATTTGACTTGAGATTGGTGGTGGAGAATGCCCTTCATGGCACCATCCTAATTTTCACTCGCTGGTGGTGGAGTACACTTTTTGTGGCACCATCCTGGCATTTTACTTGGGGATTAGTGGTGGAGTACGCCCTTTGTGGCACCATCCTAGTTTGCTAGTTTTGATTCTCTATGTGGAGCAAGTTTCCTCCCCATATGATCATCCCCAATTAATCTATCTATTAGGAGTAAGTCTTCTATTAACATCCTGTAGATCTAAGGTTGGGTGAAGCCCTTTCTTAGACCCAAGGTTAGGTGATTCCTACCTTGGTTTCTTAGTTAATCTGTCAATTAGGAGTAAGTCTTCTATCAACATCCGGTAGACCTAAGGTTGGGTGATGCCCTTCCTTAGACCCAAGGTTAGGTCATACCTATCTTGGTTTCCAAGTTAATATATCTATTAGGAGTAAGTCTTCAATCAGCGTCCTATAGACCTAAGGTTGGGTGATGCCCTTCCTTAGACCCAAGGTTAGGTGATGCCTACCTTAGTTTCCTAGTTAATCTGTCTATTATAAGTAAGTCTTCTATCAGCATCCTATAGACCTAAGGTTGGGTGATGCCCTTCCTTAGACCCAAGGTTAGGTGATACCTACCTTAGTTTCCCAGTTAATCTGTCTAAAAGGAGTAAGTATTCTATCAGCATCCTATAGACCTAAGTTTGGGTGATGCTCTTCCTTAGACCCAAGGTTAGGTGATGCCTGCCTTGGTTTCCCAGTTAATCTATCTATTAGGAGTAAGTCTTCTATCAGCATCCTGTAGACCTAATATTGGGTGATGCCCTTCCTTAGATCCAAGGTTGGGTGATGACTACCTTGGTTTCCTAGTTGATTTTATCTATTAGGAGTAAGTCTTCTATCAGCATCCTATAGACCTAAGGTTGGGTGATGCCATTCCTTAGACCCAAGGTTAGGTGATGCCTATCTTGGTTTCCAGCTGATTTTGTCTACTATGAGTAAGTCTTCTATCAGCATCCTATAGACCTAAGGTTGGGTGATGCCCTTCCTTAGACTTTGAAATTCCATTCAAAATTGTCATTTGGTCAACACCAATATATGTACTAGAACTTCATTCTAGTATATATATTGGGGGTCCATTTGTTGACCTCATTTTTGTATGAGGTCACTAAGACCCTTCCAGACTCCAAATCAATCCAGACCCTAGGATCTACTCTAGACCCTATGACACTTCTAGATTAACATAAATTCTAGGATTCTCCTAGATCCAGGCCTTAGGATCTATCCTTGGTCCTAGGATCCTTCTAGACTCCAGACCTTAGGATCTATTCTAGGTCCTAGGATCCTTCTAGATTCTAAACTTTAAGATTTATCCAGATCCTAGAACCCTTCTAGATTCTAGATCTTAGAATCCCTCCAGACTCTAGGAACAATCCAGATTTAAATCAATCTAGATCTCTGATCATTATAAACCAATCTAGACTTCAATTAATTTAATTTTTAAATCAAATCTAAATTTCAAATCTATCAAGACTTTAAACCCATCATGATCCCAAATCGAGTTCAAACCTTGATTATGCTTCTATCAAACTTTAATCATATCCTATCATTCATAATCCTCTCACATGGTTATATATGTTATGAATAATTCAAATCCACTCATTCAAACTCAAAACCCAATTCAAATCCAAAAATCCAAGGTTCAAAGGCATTGTCCTGAAAGCCTTTTCTAAGGATTTTTCAAACACTTCAAAACCCAATCAAATGACATCTGATTCAGGATCTGTCAATTACATATTGATGTGATATGTATCTAGTGCCAACCCTCCAAATTTGAACTCATTTGGAGGACTTTAACTTCATAAACTCAATCCAGTTTCAAAGATTACAAAACCTTTAAATATTTATAATCCATGCCAATAGGCCTTTCACCCAGTGGAATTTGACCTTGGAGCCCCCTCCAAACCCTTTGATCACTCCCAAGACCTTGATATTGACTTGTTTAGCAATAATTCACATCTTTTAAGATTCAATTTGACACAGGATTGACCTGAGACCAAAATGACCAAAGTGCCCTTGGAGGGAGATTTTTGGACTTTTGGCCTAAACTCAACTTGACTTAACCCATTAAAATTTGAAACCTTATCCAATCATTTTAAAATAATATTTGGGACCTATTGGACCTAATTCCAAACCTTGGGTCAACTCGGTTGACTAGGTCAACCTAGTTTAACCCAAAGGCCCCTCAAGGGTCAAAACAATTATTTTGACTGAAATGACCTCACCATGCCTTGGAACAACTTCCAACATACTCAAAATGTCATTTCAAACTTTTGATCCCAGTCATAGCCCTTAGGTCAACCTAGTTGACCAAGTCAACCTAGGTTGACCAGCCCAAACATAAACTTTAATTCAAGCTCAAATAACCCTCAAACTCATTCAAACTTCCTTAAACATGTTATCCAATGATTTGGACTTGATTGATCACTTTTACCCAGTCAATGGTTGACTTGGTCAACCAAGTCAAAGTTTGGTCAAATTCAACCCCTTTGGATCAAATCACTTGTTTCAATCAAGGTTAATCCAATCAAATCCTTCAAAACTTTAATTCCACTCCATCTCATGCCTTGGATACATCCCATCCATGGGTGAGTTAAAACCAAATGACTTTGACCAAGTCAATCCTTAAGTATTTGGTCAAATCCACCAAATGGTTAAATACTCATTTGAATCCCAAATACATTGCTCCAAAGCTTTGAAGTCTAGCAAATCAGTTAATATCTCCCTTCTATGCCCCATCGGCAATCAAGTTGACTGTTGACCAGTCAAACTTGTCAACAAACCATCAAAACCCATTCAAATGGCCAACTCTCCTAGCCTAGGCAAATCCCTTTCAAAGCCAGTTGGTTAGGGTTTCTAAATGAGAGATAAAACTCTCTAATCAACCTCCAAACTAGCCCTATGGCTTGGCTTAGCCAAATGAGGGAAACAGGTGTGGTCCCCCTCTCTTGGCTCAAGGCAAGTCTCTCTCAACCATAGCTCTTTTCCTGGTTTTAAGCTGCCTTGGGGACATGTCACAGATCTAAGCCCTCCATAATTGAATCCAAACCATCCAATTTAAAAGCAAGGGCTTAAGGTGGGAGAACTTGCCCTAATCCCATGGCATGCTCATATTCTCCTAGGTTCCAAACTCCAGCAACCCCCAACCTTCCAAGAGCTCTTCCCACACTCTCCATCACTCCCCAAGGCATTATTAAGCCTCTCCCCATCATTTTCTAGCCTCAAATCACTAGTTTAGTAAGGGGAGAGCATTCAAGAGAGAGAAATATGACTTTCCAATATAAATCTCGATCCAGGTAGATCCAACTCTTGGTGTCTTCATCAAAGCGGTAGAGGATTGTTGCGGATCTATGATTTTGATGATAGCAAACATTCCTTATTTCTCTACGATTGCCTTATGTGCTAACGTTTCAGGTTCCCACGATCGGACTGCAATTTGGAATCAGCTCAAGATTGGGTAGACTAGGTCTGAGTCAGTTTGTAATCTTTTTCCTTTCTTGAGTCTGTTGTATTTGGTGTGGGACCAGTTGGATTGTAATTTAGAAGATCTCCTATTGTTCCCTATAAGTTTTCTATTTTTGGTAATATCGGCCAGGACGATATTTATATCGTCCTGGACGATCTGTCCAAAATCAGAAACCCTATTTAGGGCATCCTCATTAAGGCAGCCGTCAACAGATCGGCCTGGACGATACCTGTATCGGCCAGGACGATAATCTCAATTCAGAAAGAATCAGCCGCCATAATCAGTTTAGGAATTCTTTGTTTTAAGAAATCGGCCCGGACGATATTATTATCGTCCAGGACGATCTAACTCAATCATACCTAAATTGATCTGGTATCTTTGGAAAGCATTAATGGTTGATTGATACGATCACATCGTCCGGGACGATAGAATGATCGGCCAGGACGATGTCCTGGACGATCTTCATCGGACAGCTTGTATTCAGGGCTATTGTCAGGACGATTTTCCTCTGATTTGAACTAATCGGCCAGGACGATCGTAAGATCGGCCTGGACGATCAAGCTATTTTTCAATCGTCCTGTTTTCCATTCAGGGCTATGCTCTGGCCGATCTTCATTAATTTGTACTGATCGGCCAGGCCGATGTCCATATCGGCCTGGACGATAATGGCGGCAACTTGCATTAATGAGCTCGTTTTGAGAGCCTCTATTTAAGCTATGGCAAGGCACTTTGTAAGGGTCTTTGGCAGCCATTGTAGCTTCGTTCTTGTGGGGGAAACTTGAAGAGAGAGCTTGAAAGGGAGAGAGGAAAGGGTGGAGTTTGAGAGAGGGAGAAGATCCTGTGAGGGGGGACTCAAGGGAGTGTGGAGGGGGTTCCACACGGTTGCTCCGGCGAACTCGCACCTTAGTACCATCGGATTCAAGGCTTGTCTCGAGGTAAGTTCACCAAAGAAGAAGTCTCTTTGGTGTCAAAGGACCCGGCATCTCCGCCGCACCGGGAGAGGTGGAAGTGATTTTGTAAGGGCTTCTCCGCCTAGCTGTGGGGGCTAAAGGAGAGTCACGATTTAGTGCAATACTTGGAGGGTGCCTCCAAGGAGTGGACGTAGGTCAAGGTTTGACCGAACCACTATAAATCCGGTGTGTTCTTTTCTTATTATCGCTTCCGCATTTATTTTTCTTCCGCACTTTTTTGTGGTGATTTTGGTTTAGGTTTTTGTCTTTGTTTAAAAGATTCATCTTTTCCAAATCACCTCTCTCTTAATTAGCTTTGGGACTAAGTTCATAGGGCTTAACATCCCATCGAACTTTCAAGTGGTATCAGAGCGGTTTTCATAAAAATAAGTTTTTAAAAGCTTTTGAATTTCGATCCATGGCTAATATTTCTAATCGTATTTTTGCGGAAGGATATTCAATCACTAGACCACCATTGTTTGAAAATATTACATTTGATTTTTGGAAAATTCGCATGTCTACTTTTTTGCAATCGATTGATTTTCGTATGTGGCATATGATTTTAACTGGTTATTCATCACCATCACGTATTGTTAATGGAATTAAAACTGATATTCCTTTTAATCAATGGAATAGGGATGAACGAATGGATGCTCAATTAAATGCAAAGTCTTTAAACTGTTTTTTCTGTGCTTTAAGTTCTGATGATTTTATGTTAATCTCCACGTGCACTACCGGCAAGGAAGTTTGGGATAAATTGCACACCATATACGAAGGCACTAGTGAAATCAAGCAATCCAAGTTGAATATTTTAATGCATGATTTTGAAATGTTTTCTATGAAACCTTTTGAAACAATTTTAGACATGTATACAAGGTTCATTCAAATTACTACATCATTGCATGCTTTAGGAAAAGATTTTTCAAATTTTGAAAAAGTTAACAAAATTCTTCGATGTCTACTGGATAAATTTGATTCTAAAGTTGTTGCTATTTGTGAGTCTAAAGATTTGAATGATTATTCTATTGATAATTTGATTGGCTCACTCATTGCCTACGAGCAAGGGTTGAGTCAAAGACTTTTGGATGCAGGTGAGACGATCGTTCTAAAAACCGAAGATACGGAAAAAGGAAGCTTAGTTGGTGACGATAGCAATGAATTGTCAAGCAAATCACAAAGCTCACCAATGCATAAGCAAAAGTGGAAGAAAGGTAAAAGTGGTAAGGATGTCCATATTTCCTCTGACATTGTTTGCTTTCGATGCAGGAAACCTGGACATATGAAAAATGAGTGCCCTAATTTAAGAATTCTCCCTGCAAAAGAAAAGGGTAAGGCGAAGTTAAATTTAAACTGGGGAAATAATGAAAGGCAAAAAATCTCATGGGCAGATTTGGTCTCTGAAGCATCGGACCAGGAGAGAGACAATGGTTAAGAGCCTTTCGTGTTTTTGTTGTGTTTTTGTTTTTATGTTTTTTCATTTTTATTTTGCGTTTTTTGTTTTGTTTATTCTTTAAAATTTTTTTTCTCGTAAAAATTTTTCTCTGATCTCTACACACATTCACTTTTCTAGAAATGAAAAATTTACTTCCTAATTTTTTCTTGAAATCTTTAGTAAGTTGTGAGTGACTTCACTAAAAACAATCAAAGGAAGGAAAATCATGTTTTTGACTTTAAATCTCTGTTTCCTAAAAGAGGTTTTTCTACTTTTGATTTAAAATCTTTTTCATCTTTTAAATTGAATTTTGAAACTAAATTTTTTATCTCCCTATATTTTATTTATCGCATAGGAATCTTTTGCAAGTTGTTGAATCTAATTCAAAATTTTCTTAATCAAGAAATTCGCTTTATCAATAGTATGGGTTTACTTTTGGTATTTAAGATTTCAGAAAGGTAGCATAATCAAAAAAATTGGCCAATGATGCCAAAAATAAAAGAAGCGCAAAGCGCCAAAATTGAAAAATAAAGAATACACAAAGTGTATCAAAAGATGCGCAGTGCGCCAACCAATTGTCAAGAGGCATAAAATGAGCCCACTAAATTTAATGCTTACCATTCTTATACTTCTTAAAGCTTAAGAAAACCCTTGATTTTTCGATGCTTGAGGTTGAAAATCTTGACTAATGATTCAACAAATCCTGCATTAATCTTCTATTAGATATATTTTATGAAAGGAGTTTTGAAAAATTACTGTTTCTTTCTCTAATTTATTCCTTGATTTAGATATTGAATTAAAAAGTTTTTGAGCCTTTTTAAAGAACTTGAGTTTGGATTATCAATTCTTGATTTTCTAACCTTTACTGGGCTATGTGTTGTCAATCCAATTCTACTAAGTTTTTTGATTAAAACCCAGAGGTAACTTTCTCATTTTAAGAATATTTGTTTTTTCACCTGATCAGGGAATGTTTTTTGTTCGTTTTGTTTTTTGTTTGTGCCTCCTCTCTTTTTGATAATGTCAAAGGGGGAGAACGTTGTATCTTTTTTTCTTTTCAAAAATTTTAAAACAACAAAAAATATTTTCATCTCCCCTATTTTTGTTAAAAGGATTTATTCTAGTGAGGGGGAGATTAGGAGGATTTACTTTTATGAAAATTTAAATTGAAATGTTTTGCCATCATCAAAAAGGGGGAGATTGTTGCGGATCTATGATTTTGATGATAGCAAACATTCCTTATTTCTCTACGATTGCCTTATGTGCTAACGTTTCAGGTTCCCACGATCGGACTGCAATTTGGAATCAGCTCAAGATTGGGTAGACTAGGTCTGAGTCAGTTTGTAATCTTTTTCCTTTCTTGAGTCTGTTGTATTTGGTGTGGGACCAGTTGGATTGTAATTTAGAAGATCTCCTATTGTTCCCTATAAGTTTTCTATTTTTGGTAATATCGGCCAGGACGATATTTATATCGTCCTGGACGATCTGTCCAAAATCAGAAACCCTATTTAGGGCATCCTCATTAAGGCAGCCGTCAACAGATCGGCCTGGACGATACCTGTATCGGCCAGGACGATAATCTCAATTCAGAAAGAATCAGCCGCCATAATCAGTTTAGGAATTCTTTGTTTTAAGAAATCGGCCCGGACGATATTATTATCGTCCAGGACGATCTAACTCAATCATACCTAAATTGATCTGGTATCTTTGGAAAGCATTAATGGTTGATTGATACGATCACATCGTCCGGGACGATAGAATGATCGGCCAGGACGATGTCCTGGACGATCTTCATCGGACAGCTTGTATTCAGGGCTATTGTCAGGACGATTTTCCTCTGATTTGAACTAATCGGCCAGGACGATCGTAATATCGGCCTGGACGATCAAGCTATTTTTCAATCGTCCTGTTTTCCATTCAGGGCTATGCTCTGGCCGATCTTCATTAATTTGTACTGATCGGCCAGGCCGATGTCCATATCGGCCTGGACGATAATGGCGGCAACTTGCATTAATGAGCTCGTTTTGAGAGCCTCTATTTAAGCTATGGCAAGGCACTTTGTAAGGGTCTTTGGCAGCCATTGTAGCTTCGTTCTTGTGGGGGAAACTTGAAGAGAGAGCTTGAAAGGGAGAGAGGAAAGGGTGGAGTTTGAGAGAGGGAGAAGATCCTGTGAGGGGGGACTCAAGGGAGTGTGGAGGGGGTTCCACACGGTTGCTCCGGCGAACTCGCACCTTAGTACCATCGGATTCAAGGCTTGTCTCGAGGTAAGTTCACCAAAGAAGAAGTCTCTTTGGTGTCAAAGGACCCGGCATCTCCGCCGCACCGGGAGAGGTGGAAGTGATTTTGTAAGGGCTTCTCCGCCTAGCTGTGGGGGCTAAAGGAGAGTCACGATTTAGTGCAATACTTGGAGGGTGCCTCCAAGGAGTGGACGTAGGTCAAGGTTTGACCGAACCACTATAAATCCGGTGTGTTCTTTTCTTATTATCGCTTCCGCATTTATTTTTCTTCCGCACTTTTTTGTGGTGATTTTGGTTTAGGTTTTTGTCTTTGTTTAAAAGATTCATCTTTTCCAAATCACCTCTCTCTTAATTAGCTTTGGGACTAAGTTCATAGGGCTTAACATCCCATCGAACTTTCAAGGATCACTGCAGCTTTCTAGCAAGCCCAAGATAACAAAATTCTACTGGATAGATTGTCAGATATCTTCAATTTTGGTAAAATTAAATTTAAAATTAAATTTTGCAATGGATAGAGCCTCCAAACTCCAAGCATTGCAAGATCATGTTGCCCTCTAGCTACAGTTTAAATTTCATGCAATTTCATCGAGTATTTTGAAAGATATGGGCATTTGAAAATTTTCAACTCTGGTTCAATCAGAGCCGTTTGATCGAAGCGCGATCGGATGGCCCTGAATCTGCCACGTCACTGCGCAGACTCCTGCTGAATTCGAATCTGCGCCCTCTAATTTACCCCAGGATGTGTGGTCGAATCTGGACCGTCCTTTGCTTCACGATCGATCGGACAGTCCAAGATCGATCCAACGTGTTTAAATGACCGTTGGGGTCTCGCTACGTGTCCTACCACGTGTCAGCCAACAGCGGCGGTGGCACAATCACTACCACCGCCGTTTAATCATTAATTTGAATATAAAAAATAAAAAAACCTGAATTTTTCAAAATTCATAGTAAATCCAATTTTTCACCAAATTTGACGTTTTTGAGCTCATTGGAAAGGGCATTTTATCTAGTATTTAATAAAATTAATTTTGAGTTGATTTATACACTGGATTGCAAGATATTTGAGCATGTTTAAAATAAGTTTTTTGTACTTTTCTCACAATTCAGTGGTCAACTGGAGCCCAAACTTTGTTGAAAGATTATTGGGTATCTCATGCATGTCCGGTAATTTTTTTAGGGTCATATACTCATTAGATTTCTGTGATGTGAATTTTTAAGCAAAGGGCCCATTTTGGATCCTAAATTTTGAAAATTCATAACTCCTTAGGGTTTTAGTATTTTGTTGTGATATTTCTATGGTATGATTGCATGTATGTCAAGGTTAGGCATACTAAATTTCAATCCTATTTAAACGTTAGAGATACCTAGGAAAAATAATTAAGGAAATATCTAGAAAATTCATAAGGGATTGTACACACACCCAATAGGAGTGAAACTTAAATATAGTAAAATTAGTGACATCAGGTACCTCAGGATCAAATTTTACTAAATTTGGAGCTCATTAGATTAGAAAATTAAACAAGTCAAAATTAATCCCTTATTTAAGCCTTAAACATTCTGAAAATTACAGTAAATCAAATTTAAATCCAAAAATTATACATAAGATCTCTAACTGACCAAAATCAAACCCATAATCAACAAAAATTAAAACAAATTTAATTTGACAGCAAATCTAGTCTTAATTTAATTTTAAGTAAAATTTAATATTTAATTAATTAATAATAATTAAAATTTCCAAAATTTTCCTAAACACTTGGGAATCTCTCCTTAGGTCATTCCTGACATTTGGAGCTATTTTCAAGAAGTCGGGAACTTATTTGGAGCAAAACCATAAAAAGGCCTTTAATTAAATAATTTCAAAAAATTCAATACGTACTTGAAACTTCAAAATTTTATAACTAATTCAAGAAAAACCCAAATTTGTCAAACTTAATTGGATTCAACTCATAATAATGTCTAATATTTATTAAAAATATTTAAATTCCATAAAATTATTAAATTCAAAAAGTCAACATTTTGGTTAACTTTAGGTTAAAAATGGGCCCAAACTTCTAAAAAGCATAACTTTTCATAGAAAATTCTAAATTGAGTGTGCCACCTCTCTAACAACTCATAATGTGGTCTAGTATTTATAAAAAATCTGAAACCTTTAAATTTTCCTCTAATTCTAAAAATCAAATTTTTGCCCCTTAGTTAACACATCTGGATAATCTCTTAAAACCCATTAACCCTTTCAAACTCTAAAATTTTCTAAGTAGGTTAATAAAATTCTTAACTAATCTTTTAAAATTAGTAATTAATTCTTTTTAACATTAATCCACTTCTCTTAATTTCAACCAACTTAAATTAACTTAATCAACCCCATTACTACTGGGTAACCCAAGCCTACGAGGCTATTAGCTTAGCCCCAAGGAAGGTGAAATAAACTTCATGGCCTCAATGTGAAACAAAAGTAGTAATCAATTAACCTCTAAAATATATTTTAAAAAAATTCTTAATATATTAATATTTAAATTTTAACATAAATTTCCCTTATGCCTCAACAAACTCAAATTTTAAGATAACTTTAACTAATCACCCAACCTAGGATCTACCCTAGCCACATGACCTTTTACATACACTTTAGATGGTTTGCTAGAACAACCAACTCTAGATCTAGGTTAGGTCGGTGTTTATTTTACTGTTGTGAGCCAGGTTTTTCATGATTTTACTACATGTTTTGGATGAAATTTTCCTACTATGTCTGCTTACTTTTTACTGCACTCTGTGGATGATTGATGTGTTTGGGGACAAGATTATCCTTAGGATAGGAGTGATTTGGACGTTCACATAAATTTTTCCAGGTGGCCACGCTCATGCAGAGTGATAAAAAGGGGGCTAAATAAAAAATATTTCAATTATAATATGCTTGCACATGTGCTTCAGCTGCTAAAGCCCCCAAATTAAAAAACAAGCGTGGCCAGTGTGTTTACTTTCTTTTCTGCACATATATAACTTCTTGGGAATATTTTAATTTATTAATTGCTTAGGATGACCTTGCAGGAGAGTCTAGAATTTTATTTCATATTAAATGTAATTTATGCAAATATAAAGTGTTGTGAAAGTAGAGTTTTGAATTGGGATACATAGGTGCAAAGCTTGGACTCCAAAGAGAAAAGGATACCCCTTAGGGGAGTAGCCCTTTTCTATTTGGAAATCCAAATTTGGATCACTTTTTCCCTACCCAAAGAGGATAGAGTGGCCTTTCTCTCAGAGGAAGGGCCCTCTTATCCATTTGGGTAGCTTACTACAAAGAACCCAAGGAGATGAAAGAAAAGGAGCTTGGAGGATAACAAGATTGAAGATTTGAAGAAAGAAAGTATCCCATTCAAAACCACTTGCGTCACTACTAGGTTTAGAATACGGGTTATTGTTAGTGGTGCCCAGCCACTTTATTTTCTACAAATTTTGGTTTGTAATATGCAAGGCAACTTTGCCTATAGACATTTATTAATTAATTCATTTATATTTGATGTGTTGAAATGATTGTCTGCTTTTGTTAGTTTTTTGACATTTGTGTGCCGCTTTTATTTTTGCCTGGACTCGTGAGACCCGTAAGGGTGTGAAAATTTTTATACTCATAATCTTCAAGTTTAAAATTTAGTGAGTTTAATTAATATAGAAAGATAACAAATTTAGGGAATTAGCTAGGGATCGACCCTAGGGTCACATGCGTATTTCTGCACTACTCTCTCCTTGCTTTAGACCCTTCCCCACCTACGGGTAGAGTCCGGATAGTCTGACCTATGAGGACGAGGTACCAGACCTGGGGAAGTCTAGTCTTCTAAAAAAAATTATTTTCTAAGCCTATTTTACACTTTCAAGCATATTTGAATTGAAGTCATTGACTAGCATGCATTGCATTAAAAATAAATTAAAATAGTCAAAATTTTAATTGCATTAGTCCTTAGCATTTTGACCCTCCAAAACCATTAAATAAAACATCCCTACCACTCTAGGGGCTAATTAGGGAAATATCTAGATGTCAGCATCTGCAAAAAAAAAAATTAAAAAATATTAGCAACATAAACTATAACAAAAAAATAATATAAAATAGAATAATAATTAAATAAATGAAGTAGAGCAAAAATTAAATAAATAAACTAACTATTTCTATGATATTTAAATAAATTAGGTTATTAATATAAATTGTTGATTCATAATTTATTGAAAAATCAACTATCTAATGTTTACTCATCATTTATTAATTCACTTTCATATGATGAAACATCTGCATCACTATCAGATTTCTCATGACTTTTCTCTATGTTTAAATCTATTTCCTCTAACTGAAACTCACTCTCATTAGTTGCAATTTGATCATCCACATCATAATCAAGATCTTTTAAGTTTGACATGAACTTTTATTGATGTGCTAATGATATTGATGTAATTTTCTCAATTACTCCCCTGAGTTTGATCTTCATAACTAAGAGCCAATCTTGTTTGCCTCATAATCTACTAAGATAGTTAGCAAAATAGACTTGACTTTTCCTAACTAGCAATGATGAATAGGTCAAAATTTGAATCTCTCCTGCCTAGCTTTTCTTCTATTATACTGTAAAGTGAATGTATTATTGTACCTATGTTCCATATTGGATCAAACCACTCATAATTAAATAGATATACATTATTCCTATGACTTAGATATTCTAACTGTAGTATTTCTTATAATACCTCATAGTACTCATAAAAATCACATGCATGGGTGTTTCCTCTTATACAAACATTAGAATTATCTATCTTCCAACCTTCAAACCAAGATTTTGATTGAAATTTGTAGCCATTAAAAAAATTTGGAAAACATTTCACTAATATATTTGGTCCCCAAGCTTGATCCAGTAGCCCTTGATACTACAAATCATTTCCTTGAGTGTGCACCTAATTGGTAGATCTAGTATATTATTAGCATGTTTATTAAAAATAATATTTACTAATTAAACAAAATTAGTATAAATGAATAGTTGAAATATATACCATTTTTTTAACCATTTAGGCAATTCGTTTTCCACTATCTTTTGGACTTATTGGTATACATGTACTTAGACCATTAATGAAAGTCCTGCAAAATT
Organism: Dendrobium huoshanense; assembly: GCA_016618105.1. NCBI lineage: Eukaryota > Viridiplantae > Streptophyta > Magnoliopsida > Asparagales > Orchidaceae > Dendrobium > Dendrobium huoshanense. The sequence continues at coordinate 9,730,851 of CM028354.1, forward strand.
TAGGGTTTAGGATTTCGGACTAAAAAATGTATAAACTATTACGGATTTCTTTTCATGAATTATAATTTTGATAATAAAAAACACTCTTATTTCTCTACGACTGTCTTATCTACTGACATTTTAGGTCCACAAGATCAGACTGCAATTTGGAACCAGCTCAAGATTGGGTAGACTAGGTCTGAATTAGCTTGTACCTTTTTTTTCCTTTCTTGAGTATATTATAATTAGTGTGGCTCCTGACGCTATGTAACTTTGCACACATACACCTTGGAAGATTTTTTGTCTGTTCCCTAGAGTTTACTATTTTTGAACTGATCGTCCAAGCCGATAAAAATATCATCCCAAACGATGTTACTAAGTGGTAGATTTTGAATAAGGTGGGTCTTTAAGAATAAGGTGAATGATTCTGGAGTGGTGGTTAGGAATAAGTCAAGATTACTGGCTAAACGGTATAACCAAATAGAATGGATAGATTTTGAGGAGACTTTTGCCCTGTAGCTAGATTGGAAGCCATTAGAGTGTTATTAGTATTTGCCTGTTATAAGAGATTTAAGATTTTCCAAATGAACTTTAAGAGTGCCTTTTTAAAGGGGGAAATAAAAGAGGATGTGTTTGTAGAATAATCCTTGAGTTTTTAGAGTTTTCAAATTCCAAATCATGTTTTCAAATTAAAAAAGGCCTTATATGGATTAAAGCAAGCACCTAGAGCTTGGTATAAGAGGCTTAGCACATTCTTACTAAAAGGGGAGTTTGTTAAGGGGAGCGTAGACACCACCCTATTCTTGTGGAAAGTAAGAGATGATTTACTCATTGTTCAGATCTATGTCGATGATATACCTTTTTGATCTTCTAATAAAAGGCTACGAGATGATTTTTCTAAAATAATGAGTAAGGAGTTTGAGATGAGTTTGATAGGAGAGTTGTCCTACTTTTTAGGGTTTAGTATAAAACAAATGGTTGATGAAACCTTTCTGAATCAATCAAAATATATAAATGACCTCTTGAAGAAGTATGAAATGAACAAAGCCAAGCTAATTAATACTCCCATGTCCTCCGAAATTCAGTTGGATAAAGACCCAAATGGAAATTCAATTGATCAAAAGAAGTATAGAGGGATGATTGGATCTCTACTTTACCCGACTGCTAGCTGACCCGATATAATGTTCAGTGTTTATCTTTGTGCTAGATTTCAAGTTGATCCTAAGGAATCCCAACTGACTGCAGTTAAGAGAATTCTTAGATACCCTTTAGGGACCCAAAACTTAGAAATCTGGTACCCCAGGCACAGCACATCTTTTGAGATTATTGGATATTCTGATTCTGATTTTGCAGGATGTAAGGTGGATAGAAAAAGCACTACTAAAACTTGTCAATTCATAGAATAGTCTTTAGTCTCCTGGTCTAATAAAAAGCAAAATTTGGTTCTCTTTCCACTACTGAAGCTGAGTACATTACTTTAGGAAGTTGTGTGGCCCAAGTCCTTTGGTTAAAACAACAAGTATTGGATTTAGGATTATCTGTAGGCACCATCTCAGTTCTTTGTGACAACACAAGTGCCATCTGCATTTCTAAGAATTTTATCCAATATTTAAGGACTATGCACATTGACATAAGGCATCACTTTATTAGATATCATGTGACTAAGGAAGACAATGAGTTACATTATGTGGCGACTGAGAATCAACTGGCTGACATATTTACTAAACCATTGGCCTTCGACACTTTCAGCACTTTAAGGTCCAGATTGGGTGTGATTGACATTAATGCATGAACTTGATCTCTACTGATTTTTTATCTAGTGATTACTTTGCTTTATCTTTTGTTAGTTTTTTGGTTGTTTATTTTATTTTTTTTATTATCTTTTCTTTTGGTACTTTATTTTTTCATATGTCTTAATTTGTTTTTTTCTAAATCATCACTGAATTGATATCGTATGCCTTGTTTCTATCTTTTTGAAAATTTGTAGTTAATGTTTTACATCTCTTAATCTACTAAAGGATAAAAATACAGTTGATTGTGTCTCTTTCTCTAACCTATTTTGGTGTTGAAATTTCCTTTTCTAAATGAAATTCTATCACAAATTAACAACTGGATTTTGCAATTGAGATCTTTTCTACCTTGCTATAGTAATCTAGCTTATATTATAATATTCAAAGTCTTTATGTTAATTCAAGATTTCTTGTTATCCTGTCAATGCATCTCTCATATGATTTTTTATTATATTTTGTGGTTTGTTCCTCCCAATATTAGAGAGTGAATTTTTCTTCTCTAATATCTGAAAGATATACTCACAACTAAGAATACTTAAGAGTTTTTAGAAAAGAATCTAGCTTGCAAAAATAATAATAATAAGTGGCCAATGATGCCAAAAGCAAAAGATGTGCAATGACGCCAAATTTAAAAAAAAAAATAATACACAAAGTGTATCTAAAATCAAAAAATATCCAAAGTGCACCATTCAATGGATAAGAGGCATAAAACGAACCCATCAAAAGCAAGCAATCTTCCTTTCTTCCAACTCTTAAAACTTAGAAGATTTCATGTATCACTTGAGATTTTCAAGGACTTGATTTCAAATTTTATGAGTGTAACAAACTACTTTGATATACTATTCTATAAGATATTTTTCTGAAACCAAATCTTGATCGGATCTCTTTTTCTTATCCAATTGATTTTTTCTGAGTTAGGCCTTTTGATTTCAAAAGACGATTTTACCCTAAAAGAAGTCTGAGCTTAGGGTTAACATGATCGGATATTTTACCATTTTTTGGATTTTTGATGTTGTAAACTCATTAACTTACAAATTTTTTAAAATCAATCACATGGAAGACTATATCATGTTCTTGCCTTAATTTTCTTTTAAAAAAAAAAACTTTATTTCTTTGCTAGTTTTTCTATAGCTTGTTATTTTAATTTATGTACTATTTTTTTGTTTTGTTTTGTTTTTGTTTTTCTCCTCCTTTTTTTGATGTCAAAAAGGGGGAGTAGTCTGATGTATCTTGTAATTTGATTCTTGAACTTAGTGAACTATTTTGTTTTTTCACACTATTTTTATTAAACTGCCTTAACTGCTTAAACTTTTTTTATTGTGTTTGTCATCATGAAAAAGGGGGAGATTGTTGCGAATCTAAGATTATGGATTAGACTTTTGATGATAGCAAACATTCATATTTTTTTACGACTGTCTTGCCTACTAACTTTTCAGGTCCACAAGATCGAGCGTAACTCAAGACCAGCTCAAGATTGGGTAGATTTAGTTTGAGTCATCTATAATATTTTCTTTTTCTTGAGTCAATTATAAAAGTGGTTATTGATGCTAAGTAACCTTGCACACACACACTTGAGGATTTTCTATATTTTTCTATTTTGAGTATATTGGCCTGGATGATATTCATATCGGCCAGGACGATCCGACTAAAAACAAAAACCCTAATTAGGGCATCCTGGTTAAGCACATCATCCTGGATGATCCTTATATCAGCTAGGACGATAGGCTCAAATCAGCTAGAATCAGTCGCCATGATCAATTTAGGTATTCTTTATTTTAGGACATCGACCAGGATGATCTCTACATCGGCCTGGATGATGCAACACAATTATGCCTAAATTAATTTGGTAAATATGGAAAGCAATTAAGGCTAATTGATACGATCACATCGGTCGAGTCGATCACAGGATTGGCCAGGACGATGTCCTGGACGATTGACATTCGACAGACTCTATTTAGGGCGATGTTTAGGATTATTGTACTCAAATTTGATCTAATCGTCCAAACTGATATTATATCAACCTAGATGATGTAACCAATTTTCTTCTGATCGTCCCAAATTGTCACAGCTGATTGAGCTTAATTTGTACTAATCGTATAGGACGATAGAAATATCATCTTGGATGATAATGTTGGTTCTTGAAATTCTATTTAAACCCAAATTTTCTCATGCAAAGGGACCTTTAGCTATTTTCTTGACCTGAGAGAGCAAAGAGGAGAGGGAGAGAAAGGGAGAGAGAGGGAGGAACTGGTGAGGGGGAGTTGGTGAGAGGGATTCACAAAGGTTGCTCCAAGTAAGGTTCCAAGGCGTCTTCTCTAGTCTTGGTCCTTAGTCCTTGGGGGTTGAAGGGAGGTAAGCTTTAGCAATTGGTCGAGGTTCTCTGTCTGCTTCAGGAGGAAGCAAAAGGAGTTGAGTTCTCTGCCTGCTTTAGGAGGAAGCCAAAGGAGTTGGGTTCTCTGCCTGCTTCAGGAGGAAGCAAAAGGAGTTGGGTTCTCTGCCTCGTTGAGGTTGGTGGAAAGGAGTTTTTGTGAGGGCTTCTCCGCTTTTTTGTGGGAGTAAAAGGAGAGTCACATAGTTAGTATAATACTCGGAGGGTGCCTTCAAGGAGTGGACGTAGGTCACGGTTTGACCGAACCACTATAAAATCTGGTGTGATCCTTCTTTATTTTATTTTCGCATTTATTTTTTAGCACTTTGATTTTTATGATTATTTTGGTTTTAAGTTTTTGTGTTTTGATTGTGTAAGATGATTTTTTAAAATACCAATTCACACCCCCTCTTGTTTAGCCTCGATTTAGTTCTTAAGGGTTTAACTTCCCTAATGAACTTTCCTAAATAAGCTTAATCACTTACTTGAGATGTGGCTAAACTTCATCACAATTAAGTAAGACATACAATGTGGTAGTTCTCATCTCCTTATCAATCAAATAGTGCATGGTACTAGTGCCTACGGGTTTGCCACTTCCAATGAATACATATAAATTTAAGGATATAAATGAATCTACGCTACCCATATTTTGAGGAGTAGTACTCCTACTTGATTGTGGCACTATGTCAAAGTAATATGAGCAAAATTAGGTTATCTCGTACATTAAATCTGCTTCATAAATTGAGCCTCCAGGAGGTGTTTTATTTTTAGTAGTCTTCTTAAGTTTTTTTAAATACCTCTCAAAAGGATAAATTCACCGATAATGAACTGATCCACGTACTATAGCCTCATATGGTAAAAGCTCCATAGAGTCAAAAAAATATTTGAGGAAATGTCTTCTCACGTTTACATAGAATGAAAGTAATATGTTGCTTTGTAAGAATTAAGTGCTATGCATTTAGTTTAAAAGAGCATAAATCCTTGAAGAAGTTACTTAGCTTGATTAAGGTCTTTAAAATTTGATTTGGTAGAAAATTAAAGGCAGTTGGTATTAGAGATTGCATGAAGATATTACAATCATGACTTTTCAATCCAAACAATCTCCTAGAATATCCCTCACATACCCATAAAGTCCTCACCCATTCACAAATTGCTTATCTATGCTCTAAAGTTAAGGTGAAATGGGCTTTTGGTTTGAGAAATTTTCAATTTCTACCATCCTTCAAATATAAAAAATTTCTCCTACAAATCTTCTTTAAGTCCATCCCTACTTTTATATTATCTTTTGATTTATTTTTGATGTCCATGATTATATTAATTATGTTATCAGAAACTTTCTTCTATATATATATATCATGTCCAAGTTATGTCTGATTAGGTTTGTCCTCCAATATGAAAATGACAAAAAAATACTTTTTTGATCTAATTAAGGTTGACACCGTACCCTTGAAATTTGTAATCAACTAATATTGGAGAATCCACTATTGTGGGAATGAACCTTACTCTTTCAAATATGTTTTCATTAGTTAATCAAGGAGGAGTCAGCAGCATCACTATTTCATTTTGAGCAAATGTATCCTTATTTCACCTGAAAGGATGATCTATATGTAAGAATATATGGTGACAGTCAAAGTAAGTGTTCTTCCATCCATGCTTTAAAGTGAATGACTTTGTATATTCCATACAATATGGACAAGCTAACTTACCGGAAGTGTTTCAACTTAAGAGCATACCATATATAAGAAAGTCACCAAATATACAATATAATGCTACTCTCATTATGAAGTTTTGTTAGGTGGTGATATCATATGTACTTACTCCCTCTTCCCATAACAAATTTAAACCATAAATTATCAATTATAATAATACATCAATCTTTAATTTTGGATTATATGACCTTGGAATCATAAGCATCATAAAAATATAATTAGTTTTCATATACAACTCTAGGGGAAGATTGTAAGGCCTGAGTATCACAGACCAGTATGAGTAAGGTGAAGCAGACTTGCTAAACGAAGTAAAATCATCTGTGCATAAATTTAATCTTACATATCTTAATTCTGTGGCAAAGGTGGGTTGTATATGATCAAAGTGTTTTCAGGCCTCTACTTCTAACTGGTGTGTGAAATACACCTTCTTGCGAGATGAGCTCATTATGTCATCTCATATGTGCAATAGATCTCATGGATGCATATAACCTTTATAGTCTAAAAATTATGTGTAAGTAAAACAAGCAACTGATTGGTACTTCCTTTAGCTTTCTTTTCATCATATATTTTGGTTTAAATGTTGGTGTATTGCAGTAATTGCATGTAATTTATGATAGATCATCTTTATAATATAACATGCATCCATTAACACAACAATCTATCATTGCGTATGTCAAACCAAGTTGGGAAACCATCTTCTTTGTCCGATATAAATCTGAAGGAATTATTTTATCAACGAGGTTAGTTTTCTTAAGCATATCAACAAAATGATTAAAACATTCATGGTGGACATTATATTCTACCTTAATGCTTAACATCTTTACAATAATGAATAACTTTAAGTGAGTGGTGTACCCCTTCCATATCGGTTATTGGGCAACATGCAACAAATCATAAAAATTATATGCCTCATTATTTGGTAAATCTTCTATATATTCTTCAAATTATTCTCCCATTGCATTATGAATCAAGTCCTCAATATCTTCTCAGATATTTTCTTCTTGGTTATATTAGAAATTGAAGATCGTTTGCATCGAGAATCAAAATGTGGTTCGAACTCATCATGAGAAGTTCAATACCAATATTATGACATGAAAACTCTATGATTTAGAATAACAATTACATCATCGGGCCTTAAGTGCACTTAATTTTTATATTTAAAATATGGACATTGAAACTTTCCATCTGAGATGAAGTTGAGCTATTATTTCACTGTTTGAATGAAAAAGTCCACCCCATTAATATACTCATTTTTTAATATATTTTGTCCTTGTGCCAGTCAATTATACATCCAACTTTTTTTTATTTATATTATCCATAATATAACCTACATATAATATGAAGATATTAGATATTGCTAGATAATGTGTTGAAGGAAATATATGGATTTAAATTTTATTTGTAAATTAATTGGTGTTATTTTACATAGGTACCCCTATCAATGAAAAATCCAGCAGCCTCACGGCATCACTCTCATTAAGGAGAAATACAAAAAGTCTTTTCCTATCCGCCATGTCAAGAAAGACATGTACGATCGATGTCAGATGACACTGCAGTCGTGGCCTTCAATCTTACCATGCCAAGAATGGCGTGTATAGGTCTTCAGGGGGGTACCTGTGTGAAAATACAGTTTGCACCAGAGATATTTTTGCATAATTTATTGATTCTGTTGGTGTGTGAAAATATAATTTACATGACAAAACCATCTGAGGCAACTTTCTCATTATCTATAATCTTATCTTTCTAAAAAGCTTCTCAACATTTTCATGTATATGCTCAATTTATATCATCTCTATAAAAGTAAATTTACTCATGAGTATTCTAATCTTTGTAAACACTTAACTTAATGTTATGTTTCTCTTTTAATGACCTACATTTTATACCATAAAGTATTGTAAGTCTCGCCACATCTTATAAAATTTTCCTCTAGGTATGAGGGGAATTTTCTATCATACTTTACAAGTCTCATCATTTGTTATTTTTTTAAGAAATTTCCCCAATGCATTCCTCCACTTTAATGATGCCATTTGAATTCTACTAATAATATACAAATCAAATATCTATATAGACTTATAAACAAGAAGAATATAATAAACAAAATGTATACACCATGGTATAATCTCTTGAAAATGTCTACCAACAACATCCATAAGGAAAAACTTATGATGTATTTTAATATCAGCAATGGAGGCGACAAATGCCGGCAAAGTCAGTAGCAAACATCACCAAGGTTGGTGGAAAATGCCGACAACGGACTGGTCTCGTTTGCAGAGGCGTTTGACGCAAGTGTCTAATGCGAGTGGAGTGAACCTAAACGATAATGAATGAAAATGAGAAGAAATATGGCACAGTGGGTGGAATAGAGCTTTCTTTGTCGGATTATTTTTGGAGGAGGTTCTGACGGTAACATGACTGATAGACAATACACCAAAAATATTTCATCAGGTTTAAGTAAGCCAGTGCAATTTACTTTAGAGGTCTCATTGGAGATTTTTGATGAAAGTGTAAGAATATTATAAAAACAAGTGAATTATCATGTGAAATATGTGTTGGTAAGGTAGCGATGGAAAAAATGCCAAAAATTCTATCGTAATCTACCCGTGAAATATTTTTTATTTCATCAACAACTTTTACTGGTGAATTTTTATCCACCGAAAAGTTTGGCAGTAATAGAAAATTTTCCTGTAGTGTTTGTTCTATAATGAGTCTGAAGGATCTAGAGTGACTTTTTGAAAAATCTAAAAAATATTATCATTTGAGGGTCTCAATGTGGGGTGTCCAAGAGCCTCAGTGCTACTACAATATCAGACACTAAATAGCAACATTCCAGCACTATAGTCTCGGGTTTTTAGAAAATAAAAGAGCACTGCAGTGCTTCGGTGGTAGCGTCGTGACACAAGGCCACTAAATGTACTTTTAATGTAAAATTTTCATATTTTTTATCATTTCAAATGATGTATGAAGTCATGAGGAGATATAAAAAGAGATGTTTTGGAGACAAAAAGTGGATTTTGAGTCACTTCAGGCCATTTTTAGTCGCCGTCCCAGTTGGAAAGTTATCCAAATCGAGGTAGGTCACATTATCCCTATCATAATTTTCAATTATACAATATTTTTCAAAATTTATTGATTAAATTTCTATTTTCATTACTAAAAATGTGGATAAATTTGCACAGATAAAATTCTCACCGCACAATATTTGTATTTTATAGATATTGAGATTATGAATATTTTGATTATTTTTCTAAAAATATTATACCAAGTATTTTGGAATATATGCATTTTTATTGAATAAAAAATAATACAGACACTAAAAAATAATGTTGTAGTATAATGAAAGTATTTAAAAAATATTTTACACAACCACTTAAAATTTGGTTATTAGTTGAAACTGTGAATCTTATTTTGTATGAATTTTTATTGCCTACCATCATAAGAAAAATTATAAAATTCTAACATGGCCTTAATTATGTTTTAACTATTATATTGTGATGAAATATATTATTTTGTGATTGGAAAAAGTTTGTTAGGAGATATAAGGGGATAGAATAATTTGAGATTCTATATGTGATCGGGAATTTGGTGCCTATAAGGCATGTTTCAATGGCTAAAAAGTCTTCTTCTTATGGCTATAAGCCATATTCTTATGCTCACAGGTATGTTTTAGTGCTATGAACACAAAAGGGAGTCATAAAAGGCCATAATCTTTTGAGGTTTTTTTTTGGGTCCAGGAAAGGAGAAAATTGATTTGAACTATTCTATTTTATTTTGTGAAATGAAATTCAATTTATTAGATTACCCAGTATTATAACTTGAATCTTTGAATAATTGTTATGCTCTTATTATTACATAATGATTTATGATAATGTATTTAATTGCTTTTAAAATATCTAAAATTATTTAATAAAAGAAATAGTTGGAAATTTAAATAAATTTTTGTGGCATGTTTAGCTATTATAGCTCACTATAATTTTACTTCTATTTTTATGATCTAGGAAAGGAAAGGAGCTTATTGATTAGCAGTTAAGATCTAATATGAGTTTACAAGTATTTCTTTATTTTATTTTTTGTGCAATCATGACTAGTTTATAAGTTTTGCCCTACTTTCTATTTTGTATCTATGTACTGTAGTATGAATCTTTTATATGCCATTTTACTAAAATGAAAAGAGATTTTGTGGATGATTTTATTTTCAGTGCTTGGTTATTTTAGTAGCTTGGTAGTTTCTTATTTAATTAAAATGAATATTATAAGAGAATTTGAACTATTCTAAAACTAGATATTTGGATTTACCTGTCACAACTCAATATGATAGGAATCATGTTGGGTTGAGTTTTAACATCAATAGTTGTCATTAGGATGCTCAGAATTAAGATAGACTATAATATTCCTTTAGAGTGCATCAATGATTTTATAGAGCTTCTTAAGAAAATCAATCATGAGAGCAATTTAATTCAAGCAAATTTGTACATGACTAAGGCATTTGTATTCAAGTATTTGGATTGAGTGCTATAAATTGATTATAACATCATTGATTATATGTTGCATTACAAGGATGACTTGATATAAACAACATGTCATCATTTGCAGCGAACCTCAACACAAACCAAAATATATGATAAAATAAAATTAAAAGGATGTTCCATTGTTCAGCTATTTTATTACCTATCATTCTAAGACTTTAATGACTGTATGCATCAAAACGCTCTGTTGGTTATATGAGATGCCATCAAAACAAAATATCTTAATCTGGTTTTCTTACTCATCCATCAAATGCAAAAGCATTGAATCTCTTTAATCAAATACATTCTTCTTTTGCTAATAAATCAAGTAACATTATAATAGACTATGTAGATGTTTTTACTCTATACAGTTAGGAAGCTTCACCGTACTCATGTTGACTAGTTAGAGTAACACCCTATAACCTTTCACCTGAGATGTTCATGACAACCCCTTATATGTTTTTCACAGTTATTATAGCAGGACTACATAGTCTAAAAGTTTTTTTTTCTCTTACAACCTTTGATAGAAGACCTCAAATTATTGTTGGAAGAAGATGTGTTAATAATGATATTTCAAGTATATGGTAGATTGATAGTATTGCAGATAAGTTAGCTTGCCCATATTGTATGGAGCTGACTAAATCATTCGCATTAAACCAAGAAGGTAAAAACTAATAATTCAACTATCATTATATGTTCTTACTTTCCAATCATCCATTCTGGAGAAATAAGGATGTGTTCATGAAAAATAGAGTTGAGAGATTACATCCTCCACCAAGATTAAGTGGTGGTCAAATACTAGAAAGAGTGAATAATATACCTACTACTTTTTAAGCTCTTACACTAGTAGATTTTAGAGTCCATAGATTTAGAGTTCAACATAGCTGGATGAAGAAAAGTATTTTTTAGACATTAGTCTACTTGAGTATAAATTTAATTAGGAATAATATGTGCATTAAACATATTGAGATTAACAATTTTGAAAACATCTTTAATATGGCAATTGATGTGAAAGGTAAAACAAAAGATAATTTGAAAGACAAAATGAACCTAAAAGAGTATTATATGAGGAAAAAATTTTAAACAACATGATGGTGGAAATGATAGACTATTGAAGCTAAAAGCTGCATTTTCAATAACATTAGAACATGGAAAAGCATTGTGATAGTGGATCCATAATTTGAAAATGTATGATAATTATACCTCGAACTTAAGTAGACATGTTGATATAAGATCTAGGAATCTATTTGGAATGAAGAGTCATAATTGTAATATATTCATGGAGTATCTACTTCCTATTACATTTTGCTTCTTACCATTTTTTAGTTTATATCATTTAGCTTAATTAGCTTTTTTTAAAGGATTTATTTTCATCAAAAATTGAATGATGAGCATTAAGAATGAGAAGCTAAATATACCATTCATTATTTGCAAGCTTAAGAAAAAATTCTCTCTCATATTTTTAACTCCATGGAACATTTGTATGTGCATTTACCATACGAGGAAAGAATGGATGGTCCAGTTCAATAACATTGGATGTATCCATTAGAGAGATACATGACACTTTTTTCACTAAACTTGGAAATTTTATACACCTTAAATCTTACAAGATTATCTCTGATGACACAAATACTTAACAAGTTAAAAATAATTGAGAAAGAATAAAGCACATCTTAAAGAATCGATATGAGAAGCCAATCTCTCAAATGAGACAACCCAATTTTATTCATACTACTTCGAACCTTATGTCAAATGCTGCAGAACAAAGGTTAGGGGTAACATAGAATCTAATGAGGAATGTAGACGTCAATTATCATTATCAATGTTTACTAGTTGTGGAAAGCCATCTGGAAATGCACATCTTGATATCTAGTTGATATGGATATTAAGGCAACATACTTTAGAATTTCTAAGACATTGAGCCTCTCTTAGAGTAAGACTGTTCCATATATGTCATCAAGAAACTATGAATCCTTTCAATCCTTTTAATATATATTTTTGTATATAAAGTGTTCGTATGTTCCCTTCTAACAATATATATGGAATTCATCGACAAAATGATTGCTAATGAATTCCCAACATGGTTTAAAACATACGTATGTCTATATAATCTTAAAGTTTTTGTTAATTAACAATGTCTCATTAGTGTTATGTAAATGTAAACTTAATCTTTTTTTTTGTGTTAAATTTGATTACATAGAAGGGATTACATGAACATTCATGTGGGTTGATGCGAGTAGTAAAGACGTAGCCAATTTTCTTTGTTAATGGTTTTAGATTGCATAATAAGTCTTGGAGTAAGGGCAAGAAAATTAAAACATATTATTATTTATATTAGAAGGAACACTAATGCAAAAAGTGAAGGTGACTACTATGGTATTTTAGAGAAGGTTATTCAATTGTAATTTCCAAGTGAAAAATATAATCAAATATTCCTTTTCAATTGTGAGTTGTTTGATCTAATTCCAAATAGAAGCATCAGGATGTATCCTCTATAAGGTACGAGGGAAGTGAAGAAGCAATTGGTAATATGCAAAATTTGATGCTTTCAGCATAACACACCAAGCAAGTCAAGGTTTATTATCTAGTTAGACTTATAAAAAAAATAAGATTGGCTTGTTTTCATCAAGGCCAAATCTTGAGGTACTGTTGATCAACATGATGTGATATAAATAATACATCAAGCTGATAAGAAGTCAAATTTTAGGAAACCTTCTTGTGATGTTTCAAAGGATAGGGCTGTCAAAAATTGACATAACATGATAACTCAAAATGAACCTGACCTAAATTTTTGTGTGAGTCCAGACCTGATTTTGAAAGCAGTCAGGTTCGGGTCTATAAATCTGACCCATTTAGAATTTAGGGATGGGTCCAGGTTAACTCGACAACCTAATTATTGACTCGTAATGACCCGCGCAGTCGCGACGAGCGACAAAATGTGGATTAATTAGGGTTAGGCTTGGCTAGGGGTTCATCTCACTTCATCACATGCTCTTCTCTTCACCACATACTCTTCTCTGCTCTCCTTCTCTACTTTGTCTAGGGTTTCATCTCCTCATATCTCCTTGGATCTCTGGCTTTATCTATGGTCTCCTCTCTTCTCCTTCTCTAGCATAGTGTTGGTCCGGTCTGTTCAATGTACACATCTTTTAAGACTCAAGATGAACACTTACACCACTCATTGTTATTATTATCTCATTTCTTTATTTTTATTTTCTCATTTTAGAAGCTTCACCTATGAGCATGTATAGGTATTTCATAATGTCAGTTTGTAATAAGGAATTGAAATGTAACTTGATGTTTCTATTTGGTTTTAATTTTTTAATTCATAGTTGCTTTTTTATTTTATTCATAGTTATTATTTGAATTTTAATTTTTAATCTGACAACCCTATCAAAGAATATATTCTTTTTCACTGAGACACATTTGGAAGAAGTTGAGAAATTCAACAAAGAATCTAATGCAAATGAATCAGTGGATGAATAGAAAATAGACTCTCTTAAAACTTTCTCTAGTGGTAATTAATGCATTGTAAGTCAAAGGAATCATAGTTGGGCGACTAGGGTTGAAGGAACCATAGTCGACGGGCGATGAAGGACAAAAGGATTGTAGTCATGAGATGGTGGTTTGAGGGACCTTTTTTTTTTAGAAAAAGAAAATGCATAAAAGAGGTGGTTTGAGGGACCATAGTTTGTGGTGATGGTCTAAGGATCATAGTCGAATAATGGTAGTTCAAGAATCATAGTTGGCAGGCGACTGAGGTTGAAAAGACTATAGTGAGGCGGTGCATGGTGGTCTGAAGTCCATTGTTGAATGGCAACTATGGTTGGATGGATTGTAATTTGGCAACAGTGGTATAAGGACCGTGGAAAACACGGTTGTCCAAGGATCACAGTCGGCAAGCAACAGTGTGGAAATATTAGATTCTTGAAGCTTTAAAGCCTCCACCATGTAAAGAGTGTGAGCTTATTTGAAGATTATTGGGAGTGACATGCTTGATATATATAGAGAAGATCAGAGGAAAATTCGGAGTGCTCCAACGGATGACCCATATTAGTCCCCTTAATCATAGAGCATTTGTTTAGTATTTAATTTCATTAATGATGTTAAATTAAGAGATCCTAGGTTCAGTTGATTTTCTTCATCAAGATGCTCGATTTAATTATGAGCATGTCATATTTAGAGATAATTTGATCGTCCAATTTGTGCCTTTAAGTTTTCAAATATACTTCAGGCCATTAATTTGGGCCCATCGTGGCAGATTGAACCAATTTTGATGTCGTTGAGTTCATCTTATCGAAACATTTAGTTTGGCTATAAGTTTGAAAAATTGGAATTCGGTTTGTCCCAAATTTAGTCTTGGAAGGTTTTAATTTAATTATGCCTCGAGATTCATTCCATACCAAGTTGATTTTTTTGTTGTGTATCAATAATCAAAGTAAATTTAGTTTAAATTAATGGAACTAAGGTTGAATTGACCGGCATAAATTGATCTATTTGAATCAATTTACTAAATTTAGTCGATTTGAACCAATTGTCTTAAAAATACATTAAGTAATGAAAAATTAGTAAAATAATTTAATAATTTAATAATATTATAATATGTTATCACCCCCAAAACGTGAATGTGGACCTATCATGAGGGTATTGAACCAAATAAAATCTCATCAACCTTTTCTTGAACTGGACACATTAATTAAAACAAAAAAAAAATGTTGAAAATTTTTGCTTCAATTTATCTAAATTTACTCAAAATTTATTATAGAGGCTGCGTTGGACAGTAAATGTACCAATATTAAGTCAAAATGTCAAAAATAGTCTTAAGGACCCTAAAAATACAAGAAAGGGTTGCCTTAGCCCAAAATTGGGCCCACACTTGCCAGAATATGTGGACTACTAGTTTGACATTGCATATTACATAGACCTGTGAAGAGGCATAACTTTTTCTCAAAATTTAATTATTCTTTTGTAGTTTTAGTTTCTTTAATAAAACATTCTAAATAAAAAAATTCAAAATTTTGTGAAATACTAAAAAAATTAAGAATTATAGAATAATTATAACTCCTTCACATCTTCTCAAGTATAATTCTCAAATAAGAGAAAATTGACACAAACTTATAATCTCTGTGGCAGAGCTCTTTTTTCCGAAGAAGAAAATGACTATCCATTTGGACGAATTTAAGTTCACGTACTTAAGATTCTCAATCTCCACAAAGGAACTCCAATCATTTCTTAAAAATTAAGAAATTGATTCTCTGTTTGGATTAATTGGATCCAATTTGATAGAGAGGCTCTAAATCCTTATGATGGGGCTCCATACCTTCTTTTGAAATGAAGTTAATTTTATTTTTTTGGGTTGATTGGATCCTATATGAGATAGAATCTTAATCCCTACGGAGGTGCTTTAATTTTTTGCTAAAAAGGTTAATTGTCTCCATTTGGATGAGATAATTTATCGTCCAATTTTGATGCTTCTATTTTCTTGTCCAAAGAAGTTAGCATCCTAACAATTAAATATAGCCCTTGTAGAAGATAATAATTCATGTAATGATACATCCTTGGTGTGGCAATGGAGATATGATGATAAAGGACATTCCCCCAAAAATATTAAAAATTTATTTGATACTGGAATTCATCATTTCTCATTGATTTTCTTGCTAATTTTTAAATTTTTTTTCTCAAATATTTGGTTAGGATTTTTTGTTGGATGATCTTTTGCATCAATATGTTTCTACCAAGAAATTTCTTTATTAAATTCTGCCATTTTAATGTTTTTGATAACTTTGATTTTCTTAGATATCTTGATATTAAAATTATGATCTTTTTATCTTTGGTGAATTTCTAGTGTCATATCAAACTTAGAAATTTTTTTTATTATTTTTATTAATATTGTTGCGTGCTAGAATATACGCGGCGGTAGAGTTTGTAAATTCGCGTCCGAGCGTTGTACGAGTATTCAGCACACAAACAGAAAAGAGAATATGAACACCGGAATTTTTACGTGGAAAACCCAAAAAGGGAAAAAACCACGGGGCCTCGCCCAGTTGAAAAATTTCACTAGTGTTTTGCAAATTACAAATGCCTGATTCGTCCCACAAGTCGGGGCAATCAGATTACAATTCGTTTCTTCAAGCAAATTTACAAAGTTTTGCAAAATCCTTGCGTTTCCCAAAAATTCGGTAGAGTTCTGGCGTATTCAGGCGGCGGGAAGAGCTCCGGCGATGTTCGAGGAGGAGATGATTCTCCATTTCCCATTTCTCTTCTTCTTCTCTCTCTTCACTTGAGTCCCCTTTGTGAAGAATGATGGCTCTATTTATAGTTTTTCTGGAGTGGCATGGCTTGTAAATAGGTGTGAGATCATGGGCGAATAGGGAGTGGTTTGAATGGACGACCGATATCGAACCCTTCGATCGTGCACCGTTCATTGGACATTTGGAGGCCTTAGTGATGTTGGAATTCGGCGATCTTGGGCTCGTTGGATTCGTCTCGTCAAGCCGCTCGATTCGAGTATAATCTCGTTAAAATCGGAGACCGTTTGGTAACTCAAATTGAAGTTTGAACCTTCCATCAGCGCTTCGGGTCCTTGATTTGGACCCATTTGGGCTCGGATTGGGTCGAATTTGGTGACGTTGGGTTCGTATTTTCGAGACGCTCAGTTTGACTATAAGCTCGCTGGAATCGGAGCTTGAATGCTCTTGATTTTAATTTTTGAAGTTTCCGATTAGATTTTGCCTCGAGATTCGTGCTTGATCAAGATAATTTTTTGAGAATACATCAAATATAAATAACATCTTCGGTTACAGTCATATAATTTTTCATGTAAAATATTATTACTTTGTATGATAAAAAATTTATTAACATCAACATCTCAAAATCTATTATTCCGTTGATTATAGATTTGAAAAAAAAAAATTCAACTTTTGAAATTTTATTAATATTTTTTATATTTACTCCCTTTGATGTACTATAGATCTTGTAAAAAAAATTAAAATTTTCATCAAATAATCTTTCTGAATAATTTGTTGGGGCATTAGATGAGTACTTTTTTCACATTTTCTACGTTATAAGAATGATAATTCGATGATTAAAACTGTTCATAATTTTTGAAATTCTTATCACATTTTCTTCTTCTTTTCTTTTAATATATTTTCAAATCTACATAGATGTGTGTATTTTTTTGATAATGCCAAAGATAGAGTTTGATGCTTTGCTTAATATTAATGTCGAGTGTGAACATTTATGTTGAAAGAGACTATATAAATCGAAATTTTTTGTGTATGATTTTTAAATAAGACTTCTATCTCTTGAGCCTTTAATTATATGTTTCATCATATAATAATAAAGAAATTTGATTGATGTTAAAGATCAAGTTATTTGAAGTAATAATATTAATGCACTCTCAATATTGATGTTTGCAATCATGCAAATTGAGAAATTTTTATGTTGACTTGGGGAAAAAAGATAAAAATCTTTTTTTATTACTTTAATTAGCTGTTTTAAACTATAGTGCTATAATATAAACATTCTCTTAAGCCTAAAGTCATAGGTGAATGCTCTAATAAGCACATACAAAATCTAAGCACTCCATTTTTATAGCTAGCTATCAAACCTATTTTCCTTGGCAAAAACTCATGCATGGTTTTAGATTGAAATGGTGAGAAAAACGTTTTCTTGCTTGGCTATAATAAGACCCATCAATATTCTGGTGATGTGCCCGGCTTCTTCAGGTATAGTGCCCATTCGTGTGTAAAAACTCATTCATTCTTGTAATTTTGTTATTATTTTCTTCGTATTTGCCTAATTATTCTAGAGAACAAGATTTGGATGAGACACCATTATCATGGATAAGGTTTAAAGGGAGGTTGACCCAAATGTATGATTAGTGTAAAGGTTCTCCACTAATGATGGAGCAATGATTTTCTTTAGTGCAAGTTGTGCATAAAATTATAGGTTTGATAAATAGCTATGCATAGACATAAGCTGCGATAAAATCACATAATTTTTTTTTGCTTATTCATAGCTTATATACCTTCACAATTTTTATTAATTATTATGCTTTTCTAACCAGTTATTAATTTGCATCAAATTTTATCATGAAACTAAAATATTTCAAGGTGGTTCAAAAATAACCTTAAAAGCCTAATTCACACCTATCTTCGACATGTGTATACAAATAAATAAAATCAACTGTTGGATTGACCCTAGAGCATGATAGTGAAGACATAGTAGATAAGTGATTTAGCCTTTGTATATGCATGATGGACCAATAGTGATTGATATATTTGTAAGGATCATATTATCCATTATAAGGGTCTATTGCAAGCAACTTGAAATGGGATACTGGGAGAATGACATTGGTCAAAGGTGAATATTCTTAAAAGGAAGGGCAAAGAATAAATTAATTCATGTAACACCCCAATATCTAAATTAAAAGAATTATACCATTTATATTCTCTAATTAATCTACTATAGCAGATAATTTCATTTTTGTATCAATTAAACTAACAAAATATATCAAATCATTTATCGACACACGCATCACTATTCAAAATCCATATACAATAACCAAAACTTCACTCTAGAATATTCATCTATTACAAACTTTCTTATTACAAAAGAATAATAAAAAAAATACAAAAGAATAAAATAAACCTAAAATCTTACTCTGGCCAATCTCTCAGCTAGTACCCTTTTTAAACTTGAAAATCAATTAAATCCACATAATGAGCATACAACCCAACAAGAAACCAAAACTCTTTAATGCATTTAATGAAAGATATTAAGAATCAATATGTAGGCTCAAGTCAATCAATATAAAATCAATAGTCATCAATATAAAAAGCAGCAATTAGTATCAATATTTCAATAAAAATTTATAAGACTAGTAAAATAAAAACATCTTAAAAAGCATAGGAATCCAACAAAAATTCAATAAGGTCTATAAACAAATGATAGGTGTCATACAATAAAGTATATATCAGTTTTCTATCAATTATATTCATACCATGGTTCCATCATATGTTTTCTATCAATGATAATGCCAGTATACTATATTAATATGTCTATCAATATCTACAAGTATATCTATCATATGCTATGTCATGTTGTATCGATTTCAATGCTAACTCAATAAGTTCTATAATAGTTCCATCTATGAATATATTCAATATATTATCATATAAATACAATCATGAATGTAATTATAAGTAGTAAAGCATGAGATTAATCTTTAATGAGGTATTTTCATTCTTTTATATGTCATCCATGAATCTTAGACCTGTCAATATTGGATCCGACCCAAAAATTTTGGGTTTGGGTTGACCAGAACCTGAAGCGGGTCGAGTTCGAGTCCGAAAAATTGACTCGTTTACAAAATTGAATCGGGTTCGGGTTGACCCAAGAACCTGTGAATGACCTTAAATGACCCGGAATGAGGCTTTGACCGACCCTGTCCACCTTCCCCGCTGCCCTGGCTGCCCCGCTTGCCCCGGCTGCCCCGTGCCCGCCTGCACGTTGCCCTGCCAGCCAGCTGCCCAGCCTGCCCGGCCGCATCGGTGCATCACGTCGAGAGTCACATCACGAGGATAGCATCGCCACACACATCCCGAGCTCACATCCCACATGCATCACCGGCTGCTTTCACCGGCTTCTACTGCCGTCGGCCCAGTGCTCCTGCCGACCTGTCGTTGCAGGCATTGTTGTATTCACGAGTAGAGTCAGGTTGACCCAAACCTGAAGCGGGTCGGGTTTGGGTCCAGAAAATCGACCCATTTTAAAAAAATGGGTCGGGTCGACCCAAACCCGAATAGTGTCTGGTCAGTTTCGGATTCGACCCGAACCTGGCCTGTGACCCAAAATTGACAGGTCTAATGAATTTTATTAATTATTCATTATATCATTAATTCATCATCTTTACATATGATTTTCAATAATCAATAAAAAGTCGTCACCTTTAGCTCGTCGGCATAACCGACTCAATCAATTAAAGCTAACATCAATATTATGTCATAAACCTTTTATTTTAAGAAAATCCCATCGGACTACAATCATGTGTAAGGTATTATATTTTAAGAGTAAACTCATTTTAATTATAGTATTAATATCTAGCCTTCCTTGCTTACATGTACATGCTATGTTCATTTCATATTATGTGATGCCTTTAGGTTCAACATATGGATTGACCTATTTTGACCTAATTGAAAAAGGTAAATATTTAAAATTTTGAGTTTTGAACCCATTTGCATGCATTTGAAAGTGATTTAATGCTTGAAAGTGGTTGCAAGTGTTTTAGAATGAGTCTCAAGGGTCTAGAGTGAATTTTAGCATAATCTAAAAAAAGTTAATAATTGAGCACCCATATATTGGGTGTTTGAGCACCGTGGTGCCACAACAACTCCAAGGTGTGAAATAATGACATTTCAATGCTGTAGACTAAAGTTTTTTATAAAATGAACTAGCGCTTTAGCACTTTGATGGTAGCGCCGCAGCACAAGGCCACTAATTGTACTTCAAATATAAAATAAAACCATTATTTCATTCATTTATTTGAGCGATGGAAGCCACAAGGAGAGAGTTTGAGAGGGAAAAGAAGGGTTTTTGAGAAGCTTCAGATCATTTTTAGTCATCGACCAATTCAGAAAGTTATTTGGATCAACGTAGATCACATTATTCTTATGTCAGTTTTCAAAAATACAAAGCTTTTCTATTTTTTTTAATTAAATTTCTAATTCCATTACTAAAAATGAGGTTAACTTTGCATTGAAATACTTTCACCTCATAACTTTTATATGTTATAGAGATTGAGATTCTTAACTATTATTACAATTTCTTAAAATTTTCCACCTAAAAATTTAGAAATTATACAGTTTTTATTTAATAAAAAAATAATCTAGACTTAAAAAATAGTGATGTAATACAATTAAAGTATTTAAAAAATATTTTTGCATAATCTCTGATAATTTGGTTATATTTTGAAATAGTTAATTTATTTTAGTAAGAATGTTTATTGCATGCCATTATAAAAAATTATTCAATTCTAGCATGAGCTCAATTATGCTTTAACTATTACAATGTGATGAATAGGGCTGTCAAAATTGGGTCCTGGGTCAGATTTGGGTCCAACCCAAAATTGACCCGACACTATTTTGCCCGACCTAAACCTGACCCATTTTTCAAATGGGTCAGTTTTTTAGACCAGAACTCGACCCTCTTTGGGTTTGGGTCAACCCAAACCCAACCTACAACATTTTGATCGAAAGAGTGATGGGAGTTCGCTTGCTACACTCGGACTTTGGCTCCTTCACTGTTGTTCTACTTCACCCCTTGAATGACAATCCCTTTCGGTCGAATCGAAAGTTATAACATTTTGATAGGAAGCAACGATAGGAGTTTTTTTGTTTTCCGACACTTCGACTTTGCTCCTTGGATGGCATTCACTTTCGGTTGGATGGGAGTTCCCTCGCTGGCTCCTTCGTTATTGTTTGACTCATTCCTTGGACAATTTTCCCTTCCATTCGGATCAGAAACTGCAACATTTTGATCAGAAGCAATGATGGGAGTTCACTGATGTTTGACTTAACTCATTGGATGACATTCCATTTCGGTTTGATCGAAAGTTGTAACATTTTGATTGGAAGTAATGATGGGAAATCGCTATTGTTTGACTATGCTCCTTAGATGACATTCCCTTTCAGTTGAACGGGAGTTCACTCAAGTTGTTGTTTGAGTTTTCTAGCTGTGAAGTATTCCAAGTCAAAATTGGGTCAATTTTGGGTTTTTGGGTCAACCCGAACCCCAACTGAAATTCAAAATGGGTAAAAAATCAGGACCCAAACCCGACCAATTTTTGGTTCGGGTTGACCCGAACAAAAAATTTTCATGTCAGATTTTCAGGTCGTATCAAATATTTAAAGCCCTAGTGATGAAATATGTTATTATGTAATTAAAAAATATTAATTGGGACATATAAGGGATAAAAATCCATTAAGAATTTATCTGTGATTTAGAATATTCTAGTGCCTATAAGGCCATTAAGCCATATTCTTGTGCCTATGGACTTGTTCTGGTGCTGTAAGCACAAAGGGAGTTATAAATGGTCAGAATCCTCTAAGATTTTATCTAGGATCAAGAAAATTTAATATGAATTTTAGTATATTTACCTACTTAAAATTATTTATTTGAATTTTGATAACTCATGTGCTCTTATTAATTAGTTTTAGTATAATTATTGATTATACTGCTCTTTAAAAATGATTGAATTTAATTTAATAAAATAAATATTTTGAAATTTAGATTGATATTATTAGCTTGCATAGCTGTTGCAGCTCACCATAGTTTTGTTTTTTATTTTTAGGACCTAGAAAAAGGAATGAGCCTATTGATTAGCAATTTAGGATTTAATCTAAATTTATAAGTATTTCTCTATTTTAATTTTTATACAGTCAGGACTAATGTTTTTAGTATTTTGCTCTATAATATATATTGTAGCCATGTATTGTAGTATAGATTTTGTATATATCATTTTGATTAAAGGGAAAAAGTTTTTTTTGATGAGTTTATATTCAGTACTCTGAATATTTTAGTCACTCTATAATATGTTGTTTATTTGAAATTAAGTTTGGAACATAATCTAAAACTAGCTCGTAGGATTTGCTTATCACAACTCAACACGATAGGACTTATCCCATCGGGTTGGTTTGTGATAAGCTTTTTTTGTATCAGAGTAATAGTTTTGAAATGAGTTGTAAAATAGAGTTATAAGAATTTTTCTATAAGTCAAGTGGGGTAGTTTTGAGTTTATATGGTTATCCGTTATTCTTTATTTCATGTGTATGTATGTTCAGTTGCATATTCTATATGAGTATGGATCCCCATATCCATATATGACAGATCAATAGAGTGATAGTTAAGAAGCTCCTGTATATAGTAATGCTCTAATAGTCAGTACTTAGATAGTTTTGAAGTTTGCTGGTCTGATAGCCTGGATAATGGGTAAGGCTATAGAGCAGGGTTCCTGTTGTGAGATTTAATGATGTAGATTTACATATGTAGATATTATTAAGATTGAATCCATTGAGGTTTGAGAGTGTTATTTAGCCCAGGGTAGCAAAGGACTTATTGAGGAGGCTAGATAAGATATTTGATGGTATGTAGTGTCCACTAGAGAGGAATGTACCGCTAGCTATCTTTTTGTTAGGTAGTGAGGCAAAATGTTGGTGAATGGGTTAGTAGGAGGAGAAATTTTAGGGGAGCTTAAACTCTTTGATTAGTTAGGATGAGTTCTCTGATGTGTTGTGAGCTTGATTTGTACCACCTTCTATAAGATAGTATATGGAGGAGACTTTCTTGAGACTTGTTCTAGGGAGCAGGACAATGATGTCGTTTTAGGCAGAGTTTACTATTTGGCCAAATATGATCTTCATCTAATTAGTACTCCCACATAGAATTACTATAAATTTTTAGATGACTTTAGGATAATTTGAAATATCAACTTATACCACTTCATATTTTTTATTTCTTTGAGCTTGTTGAGAGAGCTCATTTGATAGAGAATGATTTAATAGCTACTTAGCATTGGTAGACTACTAACAATAAGAGATATAGTGGCAAGTTATCTAGTAGTGGATTTTCTAGGAAGAAGAGTATATTCATACTTAAAGAGTATAGGAAAGGTGCATAGTCTTTGTTTGTGGCAGCTCTGAGTACGGGCAGTGTTGCTAATTCTGGGAGTTTTATCTATAAGGCACCTGTGTACAAGAGTTGTGGTAGAAATAACTTTGGTTAATACTATTAAGTGGCTTGCCAATGTTTTAAAAGTGGATAGGTGGGATAAAGGATGGTTGAGTGCCGACAAGTAGAGTTTGACTGAAAATCTGAGCCTAAATCTGAGAGTTATGTTAAATCAACAAGGAGACCAAGGGTAGTTCCACTCTATACTTTATTTGAGGGATCATTTCCTAGAGGTAATGGATCTGGTTCCATGACATGTTTAATAAAAAATAGACCATATTGTTAGAGACAGCTTAGTGGTATATTGCTCTAGTTTCAATTCAACCATGTGTGTATAGTTTGACTAAGAAGAAGGCTTAAGATGCCATAGATGTTGTGAAAGGTAACGTTTATAGTTTTAAGCACACTTGCATATTTGTTTTGATTCCATAGCCAATTATTCATTTATTTTGAGCATTTCTTCGATTTACTGCACTTATCATTAATTTTACTACTTGTTTCTCTTTTTATTATCTTATCAACTAGAGATGGTATGATAGTCAACATGATCTATTTTTGTGATATTAAGATTTCTAATAAAAAGTGAAAGTCCAATTTGATTTTATTACCCATTTCTATATTTGATATCATTTTAGGTATAGATTAGTTGAGTTGATATGAAGCACAAATTGATTACTTAAAAAAGTTAGTTACTTTATTCCTAGGCAGTGAGAGTTATGCATCTTAGGAAGTTAGACACATTTTGTCTTGTATGATTTATGCTATGGAAGTAGATATATTGTGAAAGAATGGTTGCATGGTGGAATTAGTTTGTAATAGAAGTATAGATTATAATCATCTTTTTTATGTCCCAATAGTACGTGAATTTATGGATGTATTTTTTTGAGAAGTTAGTCAATATACCTCCAAGAGGAGACATAGAGTTTTATATTAATGCATTTTTGGGTATGTCCCTAATTTTAAGGCTCCGTATAGGATGAGACCTAAGAAGCTTCATAAGTTAATTGATCGAGGATTCGTCTATCCAAATGTATCTCTGTCAGGAGTATCTATTCTATTTATGAAGAAAAATGTTGGTATGATGTGCTTATACATTGATTATGGGGAGTTGAAAAAGTCACTATCATGAATAAGTATCATCTACCATAAATTGATGACCATTTTGACAAGCTTATTAAAACTTCTATATTTTTTAAGATTAACTTGTGATTTGAATATTAACAAGTGAAGGTGAGAGGGTTTGATATGATGAAGACTAATTTCAGTGTTAGATATGGATATTATGAGGTTTTAGTCATGTTATTTGGGTTGACGAGTACACCAGTTATTTTTGTGGATTTGATGATCAAAGAGTTCAGAGATTTTTTGGATCAGTTTGTTATTATTTTCATAGATGATATTTTAGTTTAATCTACTTCTGAAGAAGATCATGCTACAGATTTGAGGATTATTTTTAAGACTCTAAGGTAGCATCAACTATATGTAAAATTCTCCAAATGTGAGTTCTGGGGTAGGATTATTATTTTCTAGGGCACATGACGAGTAAAGCACATATTTTTTATAGATATCCAAAAGTTTAGGCATCCATTGATTAGCTAAGTCTTACTACTATATTTAATGTACATAGTTTCTTGGGTATGGCTAGATATTACAAGAAGTTTGTGACAGATTTTTTTATATATATATTTTTACACCTCTGAAGAGATTGATTCAGAAGATAGTAGCTTTTATATAGACATCGGAGTGCGAGGCTTGTTTTTAAAGATGGAAGGATTATTTAACTTTTGCTTTAGTTTTGTTTCTTTCATTTGGTACATAAGGTTTTCAGACATCCAGTGTTGCTTCACTGAGAGGTATGGGATGTATTCTGATGTAGAAAGAAAAGGTTATAACTTATGCTTTTAGGAAGTTGAGGCCACATAAGAGAAAATATTTAACATATAATCTGGAACTTGTGGGGTCAAGTGTGATATTTTTACATACCACTAGATTCTTAAGTGCATATTCACTCAGAAGAATCTGAATCTGAGCAAAGGAGATGACTTTGATTGGTTAAATATTATGATCTAATTATTCAGTATCAGTTATGTAGGGCCAATGTTGTAGCGGGCACTTTGAGTAGAAATATTCTACATTATCATGTGTTTAGCCTACATCTGATGAATACATGATATATGATATAAAGAGATTATAATTGGAGGTGATTTCATCCACTAATTGGGATAATGGTATATTGGCTCATATGATTATTTAGCCCTAATATTTGAACATGATTGATCTAAATAAAGTCGATAAAAAGTATGAATTGTAAGTTTCTAATTATGATATTATTTTCTAAATGAATAACCTTTGGGTTCTTAGTTCTGCAAATTTGAGATATGTTATTCTACACAGGACTCATTATTTAGGCCCCAAGAAGTAATAAAATGTATAGTGAATTGAAAGATCTATTTTGAAGGCCTGGATTAAAAAGAATGTTGTAGATTTTTTTCTAAATATGAAGCTTGTTAGTTAGTAAAAGCAAAAAAATTGTGACTGGGTGATTTTCTGTAGCTATTACCCATTATAGTGTAAAGATAGAAAGATGAGACTATGGATTTTATTATGAGTTTTTTCAAGTCGAGATCATCTGATGAAATCAGCCCATTTCATTCTTATTTGAAATTCTGATTCTGTAGACAGATTGGCATAGGTATATATGCGTGAGATTATCAGATTATATGGGATATCGAATGTTATAGTTTGTGATAGGGATGATAGGTTTATCTCCAGACTATGGAGGGTTATTCAATAATGATTGCGAATAAAATTGCATTTAAGTATGACATTTTATCTTTAGACTGATGGACAACCTGAGAGGACTATAAGGGTAATGGAAGATCTATTGAGGCAATATGCTCTATATTTTAGTGAAAGTTAGGAGGATTACATTTTTATGATTAAACTTTCTTATAATAATAGTTTTCAGTCAAGCATATGCATTACTTCATCATATGAAGCTCTGTATGGTAGGAAGAGTAGTACATTGTTTGAATAGTTGCTATTTGAATGATTTATATTTGTGCAACTTATGTAGTTTTGATGATTCCAAATATTATTGTTCAGATGTATAGTTATCTCCTAACAATTTTAGAAGATTTGCATTTG
Source organism: Dendrobium huoshanense (assembly GCA_016618105.1). Taxonomy (NCBI): domain Eukaryota; kingdom Viridiplantae; phylum Streptophyta; class Magnoliopsida; order Asparagales; family Orchidaceae; genus Dendrobium; species Dendrobium huoshanense. The sequence goes on from CM028354.1 coordinate 9,758,074, forward strand.
CTCTTGTGTGTACTAACATTTCAGGAAAATCAGATTCCAGACTACGAAAACTTCAAATCAAATTCAACATGAGATATTTTGTTTATTTGAAGTTTGTCTTTTCTTTGAATTAATTTTGAAAGGGAGTGATTGTAATTGAGTGAATAAAATCTCACACACACAAATAAGGAGATCTTGAAATTCTATACTGATCGTACAGGATGATATTTATCGTACTGGACGATCTGTCAGTTATCTCCTATAGAGCACTTGGAACGAATAGGAACTTGCTTGGAAAATTTTTTCTAAGTCCTATTCGTCCAGGACGAATTTTATTATCGTCCCGAACGATGGGTTCTCTGTAAAATTTTTGTCCAGACGAATTTTATCATCGTACGAGGCGACCAGTCCTCTGGAAAATTTTCGTCCCGACGAAAATAAATATCGTACCGGACAATCAGCTCTCTGGAAAATTTTCGTCCAGACGAAAACGAATTATCGTCCGCGGCGATTGGTCCTCTGGAAAATTTTCGTCCAGACGAAATAAATAATCGTCCAGGACGATCGGCTCTCTGGAAAATTTTCGCCCAGACGAACATATTTTCGTCCAAACGATTAACCGACTTAGAACAGTTTTCAGCAATTTCTAGAACCGACCTTGTAATAACCGTTCGTACTGGACGAACCTAGTTCGTACAGGACGATCAGCTGTACGAAGTCATTTCGTACACATATACAAATTGGGTCGTTTCAGATCGTTTAAGTAAAATCGTCCAAGACGATCCAGGATCGTACAGGACGATCCACTGCGTACAGAATTGGATACTTGCAGTTTTTGGGCAGTTTTTCATGTCTTTTGTATAAAAAGTCAAAATTACACTGCCACCCAATCTTTTTGTCATTTGATCTTCGTGTCTCTTGAGAGAATAGCCAAGGAGAGAGTGGAAGAGAGCATTCAAAGGAGGATTCCTACCACTGGAGCGAGAAGGCTTCACTTGGATTGCTAAGGTAAGAGTCTCTACTTGTGAAATTGGATTTCTTCAATCTTTTCTTTCTTTCTTCTAGATTCTTGTGAGAAGATCAGTCAAGGAGATCCGATTCTCTGCCGACACTTGGAGAGTGTGAACAGCCGAAGGGTTCTCTGCCCACACTAGGAGAGTGTAAAAGGACGAAGGTTCTCTGCCTACACTTGGAGAGTGTGAACAGCCGTAGGGTTCTCTGCCCACATTAGGAGAGTGTAAAAGGATGACGGTTCTCTGCCAGCACTGTGGAGTGTGTAAAAGGACGACGGTTCTCTGCCGCACCGGGTAGTGGTGAAAAGAGTGTTTTGTACAGGCTTCTCCGCCTTGCTGTGGGTGCTAAAGGAGAGTCACTTTATGGTATTAGTGCAATACTCAGAGGGTGCCTCTGAGGAGTGGATGTAGGTCTGGTTATAGACCAAACCATTATAAATCTGGTGTCATTTACTTTATTGCTTTTACATTTCCGCACTTTAAATTTCAGTTTTAACAACTCTGTGGTTGAAAAACATTTTTCTACAAACTTTAAAAGAAAATTTTATTTCGGTTCAACTTTATCATTAAGGGGGTTTAAAATTTTTAAAACTACCAATTCACCCCCCTCTTGGTAGCCGTGGGACATTTACTTAGGCTTAACAACCTAATTACTGGACTCAACAAGTGGTATCAGAGCATAGTTTCAAAATCATAAGTTTGAACTACTTTTTGATTAACGTAGATGGCTACATTTGGAAACCGAAACACACCTGAGGGTTACTCTATCACTAGACCTTCACTGTTTGACAATATTCCTTTTGATTTTTGAAAAACACGCATGTCTACTTTCTTACAGTCACTTGATTATCGCATGTGGATGCTAGTCCATGAAGGTTACACAAAACCAACTAGATTAGTTGATGGAATTAGGGTAGAAACACCTTATGCAGATTGGACTATAGAAGAACGTGACTTAGCACAATTAAATGCGAAATGTTTAAATAGTTTCTTTTGTGCTTTAAAATCTGAAAACTACATGCGAGTTTCCACTTGTAAAAGCGGAAAAGACATATGGGATAGACTTTGTATTACTTATGAAGGGACAAATGAGGTTAAGCAATCAAGACTCAATATCTTGTTACATGACTATGAATTATTTTGCATGAAACCTAATGAATCTATATCTGACATGTACACAAGATTCACTCAAATTGTCACCTCTTTGCATGCACTTGGTAGGGAATTAACAAATGCTGAAATGGTTAATAAGATTCTTCGTTGTTTACCTACTGCATATGATGCTAAAATTACTGCAATTACAGAGTCTAAAGATCTGAACATTTATTCAATTGACAATCTTCTTGGTTCACTCATTGCTTACGAGCAAGGAGTAAGTTAAATAAAGATTGATGCAGGTGAACCAAGAAAAGACAAGAATATTGCACTAAATGTGGAAGAGTCAGAAAGTGAACACTCACAACCTGAGGATGAAGACGATATAGCACTGATGACTAGACAATTCAGAAGCTTTTTAAAGAGGAAGCAGAAGAGACGCCAGCAATGGAATAGAGGTAAGTATAACAGAAATGGCAAGGTTTCTAATGAAGTGATTTGTTATGAATGCAAGAAACCAGGTCATATAAAGACTGATTGTCCAAAACTCAAAACCACTCCTAGCAATGAGAAGGTAGAGGAGAAACCAATGGTAAAGAAGGGCAAGAAGAAGTTTCAAAAGGCTTTTTGGGCGGACTCAGCTTCAGACTCATCTGAGACTGAAAAAGAAGAAGAAGTCACCAACCTTTGCTTGATGGCAGATAAAGCTGAACAATCAGATCAAGAAGAGGTATGTGATTTAACCTATAATGAATTGTTTGAAGTTTCTGAACACATGCATGACGCATATAGGAAAATGAAAAGGATGCATGCTAGTGTAGTTTTAGAATTATAAGAGCTTAATAAGGAACACGAAATCCTTAGGAAAGATCATGCTTTAATTGATATCAACCACATTAAACTACTTGATGAATATGATGACTTGAATAAAAATTTTGAGAATTTAAAATCATCCTATGCTGAACTTGAAAAAGAATTTAAGAAATTTATGGATGAATCTGAGAGCAAGACATATAGAATCAATTATACCAATCGAATCTTGGAGGATATGAATTCATTTTACAAACTCACTATAATAGCTCTCGAGGATAATAGGAACCCCCCTAAACTTGAAGATTTTACAAATCCTAAATATTATCCTAAATTCATGAAATCCCTTAGAAGATAATCATATGAAAGAAAACATAGGAATATTTTTTCTAATGTTAAATGTAACAATTATGGATTTTTGGGACATATATCTCACACCTGCACTTTAAAGATGAAACCTAATTTGGTGTGGAGAACTAAGATGCATAAACCTAGACATATCATACATGCATCTGATTATAAATTTCATAAAGGTGAACCCAAACTAGTTTGGGTTCCCAGGTCTAACATTTGAGAATTTTGCAGGAATGCTCTCACACAAGACCTCGTGAGAGTATATGGTACCTGGACAGCGGATGTTCAAAGCACATGACTGGAGATACTGCTCAATTCATAACGCTGGAAGCCAGGAGTGGAGGCAAGGTTACACTTGGAGACAATACCACAAAGAAAGTGGTTGGATCAGGTATGATTGGAAATTTAAAAAACTTTTTCATAGACAATGTTTTATTAGTTGAAGGCTTAAAACATAATTTGCTTAGCATAAGTCAGCTATGTGATAAGGGCTATAATGTAAAATTTTTACCTACTAGCTGTATAATTAGCCTAAATGGAAAAATTGTTTTAAATGAAAATAGGGTAAACAATGTCTACATGCTAGATTTAAATTGTATTAAATCTCCTACTGCTTTATGTTTGAAAACTGTTTCTGATGAATCATGGCTTTGGCATAGGAGACTTTGTCATTCTAGTATGAAAAAATTTAGAAGAATTACCCAAAAGAATTTGGTGAGAGGAATACCTAAACTAGACTTTACTAAGGACCATCTTTGTGATGCATGTCAACTAGGAAAACAAGTGAAGTCCTCTTTTAAGTCCAATAAAGATCTTAGGACCAGTAAACCTTCAGAAATTCTTCACATGGATCTTTTTGGACCTGTAAGCACTGTTAGTCTAGGAGGAAAGGTATATGGATTTGTTATAGTATATGATTTTTCAAGATTCACCTGGGTTAAATTTCTTTTTCATAAGAGTGAATCATTTGAGGAATTCAGAAATTTTTCAACTTGGATACAAAGAAAACTATGATGTGAAATAATTTCTATACAAAGTGATCATGGAGGAGAATTTGAAAATGAAAGATTTGAAGATTTCTGTAAAGAAAAGGGGATTGATCACAATTTTTCTGCACCTAGAACTCCTCAACAAAATGGAGTAGTTAAAAGAAAGAACAGAACATTAATAGAAGCCGCCCGAGCAATGTTAGCAGAATACTCGCTTCTTAGATATTTTTGGGCTGAGGCGGTTAGCACTGCATGCTATGTTCTGAATAGGGTGAATGTGAGATCAAATTTGAATAAAACACCCTATGAGTTGCTAAAAGGTATAACACCAAATTTGTCTCATTTACAAGTATTTGGTTGCATGGTGTTCATACATAATAATGGAAAATCTGCCTTAGGAAAATTTGATCCAAAATCAGATGAAGGAATTTTTGTTGGATATTCAAGTGTTGGAAAATCTTATAGAGTATTCAACAAAAGAACTTTAGTCATTGAGGAAACCACACATGTTGTTTTTGATGAAAATGGAAACATGGAAGAGCCAAAAGTTGTTGAAGAAGAAATTGAAGAAAACACTCAAAAGATTGATAGATTAAATTTGGAAGAAAATGTGGAAGAAAATTTTGAAAGAGAAGACCCTTTGTCTAGAGATTTGAGATTTTCTAAAAACCACCCAAAGGAATTAATCATAGGTGAACCAAGTGAGGGTGTTAGAACTAGGCGTGGATTAAACAAGGAAGTCAATCATTCAGCCTTTATTTCAACTATTGAACCCACTAACATTGATCAAGCACTTTCAGATGAATTGTGGATATTGGCCATGCAAGAAGAGTTGAATCAATTTGTAAGAAATAAAGTTTGGGAACTAACTACAAGGCCAAAAGATCAAAGTGTTGTTGGAACCAAGTGGGTGTTCAAAAATAAAATGAATGACTCAGAAGTAGTCATTAGAAATAAGGCTAGATTAGTAGCTAAGGGGTATAATCAAATTGAAGGAATTGATTTTGAGGAAACTTTTGCCCCTGTAGCTAGACTTGAAGCAATTAGGGTTTTACTAGCGTTTGCCTAATTTTAAGGTTTTAAATTGTTTCAAATGGATGTCAAAAGTGCCTTTTTAAATGAGGTAATTGAAGAAAATGTTTTTGTAGAACAACCTCCAGGTTTTGAAAATTCTAAATTTCCAAATCATGTTTTCAAATTAAAAAAGGCATTATATGGATTGAAACAGGCACCTAGGGCTTGGTATGAGAGGTTAAGCACCTTCCTACTTGAAAGATCTTTTGAAAAAGGAAGTATGGATACAACTCTCTTTTTAAGGAAAATTGGAAAGAATATACTTATTGTTCAAATTTATGTGGATGACATCATCTTTGGATCTACAAATATACATCTTTGGGATGATTTTTCTAAAACAATGAGTAGTGAATTTGAAATGAGTCTAATGGGAGATTTAAATTACTTTCTAGGATTTAGCATTAAGCAACTTGAGGAAGGTACTTTTCTTAGTCAAACCAAATATATTAAGGACATCCTCAAAAAATATGAAATGGACAATGCTAAACCTGTTAGTACACCAATGAGTTCTTCAGTTCAGTTGGATAAAGACCTTAAGGGAAAATCTGTTGATCAAAAGAAATTTAGAGGGATAATTGGATCTTTACTTTACTTGACTGCTAGCCGACCAGATATTATGTTTAGTGTTTTCTTATGTGCTAGATTTCAATCAGATCCAAAAGAATCACATTTGACAGCAGTGAAAAGGATTTGAAGATATCTACTAGGAACTCAAAACTTAGGAATTTGGTATCCTAAGTTTAGCTCTTCATTTGAAATTATTGGTTACTCAGATTCTGACTTTGCAGGCTGTAGAGTGGATAGGAAAAGCACTTCTGGAATATGTCAATTCATTGGAAATTCATTAGTTTCATGGTCTAGTAGAAAATAAAATTCAGTAGCACTATCTACTGCAGAAGCAGAATACATTGCATTAGGAAGTTGTGTGGCACAAGTACTTTGGTTAAAACAACAGTTGATTGATTTATGATTAACTATATGCACTATTCCAATTTATTGTGACAATACTAGTGCTATTTGCATTTCCAAAAATCCTATTCAACATTCTAGAACCAAACACATTGATATAAGGCATCATTTCATAAGGGATCATGTATCCAAAGGAGAAATTGAACTCATACATGTTTCAACTGAAAATCAACTTGCAGACATTTTTACAAAACCTTTAGCCTTTGATACCTTCAGTACTTTAAGAACAAGGCTTGGTGTTATTGATTTGAATGCTTAACCAAAATGTCTTTGCAACATTGATACTTGTTGTGTTTTGTTTTTGTAATTTTGTGAATTTTGTGTGTTTTTGAATGAATTGTTTTTGGATTTATGATTTTGTTTTATGTTTTCTGTGTTTTTGAATGTTTTTGTTGATTTTCTTAATTTAAAAAATCAAAATTAAATTTTTTTTGGAGGACATCGTCCAGGACGAAATTGTTTTCGTACGGGATGATGTGTGAAGGAACAGTTTGCGCGAATTTAAACCGTTTTGAGAGCAATTTTTAATTAGATCGTCTGTACGATATGTGATCGTCCAGGACAAATTTTTTCTCTCTCAAACGTCGGGACAATTGAATGCAGCGGTTGAGTGGATAAGACAGTTTTTAATACAAACTTCGTCTGTACGAAATTTTGGTTCGTCCAGACGAACATGTGTTGGTTCATTGTAGGGGACGACTTTCAAGAGTCATTAAAACGATTCACTTTTTGATCGTCTGTACGAAATTTTTTCGTCTGTACGAACGGTCAAGTCAAAAAGCCTGTACGAAGGGACGCATAGTAAGTTGTGTTGAATACGAAAAGCCGTTACATTTTGGACGAATTGGATCGTCTGTACGAAATTACTTCGTCCAGACGAACGATAATTTTTCGTCCAGGACGAATATTTTCGTCCAGGACGAACGTATCATTTTTCTTTAAATATGAAGGCTTTCAAACTTTAAAATCACACTTTCAAACTTCTTTTTCAATCCCTTTCTACATCAAATCAACAATGGCCTCCTCTAGCAAAAGACAAAAGGTTTTGGTGAGGAAACCAAATAGGAATGCCCCAGACAACTTTCTTTCCAAGGCAAATGAGGAATCTTTTCCTCATTTTGCATCTGCAAAAATTACTCCGTCTCGCATTCTTATCCAAACAGAGTTGAAATTTCGGGTATTGCACCTCTTCGCCTCAACCCAATTTCAGTTCATTCTTTCTCTCGTCCATCTCTACAATAAACAAACCTACCACTACTTTCTAGCCAACATGAGTTTCAATTCTGACCACTCTATCATTAGTTCTTATGTTTTTAAACAAAAAGTTGAGATCACCAAGCACGACCTTGGTGCATTTTTAAACTTAAGAACTGAAGGATATAGAGCTCACACCCTAATGTCAGAAAACTCCTTCAAATGGTTTGAAATCAATAGGGTGATTAGAGAGATAGGCATAACCTATCATGTTGCTAGAGTCTCCGGTATGACCCAAGATGCCCGAATCATCCAGCATATCTTTAGATCCTCAATTATTCCTAAAGCTGGTGATAGGATTAACATTACTCCTCTCCTTTCTGTTCTAACCTTTTTAATCATGCAAAGACATCATATTGACGAAGCCCAACTCATCATAGACCTTATCTATGGGCTTTTAGAAATAGGACATGCAGATCAGAAGAGGAAGAAGAACATTTCATTAGGGCACTTAATTACTTATATTTTGGAAAAGAAGTATAATATAGTGCATCCTGATGAAGAATATGAAGAGCCAGTTTACTATAACGATGCATCATTCAGATTGCTCTTCAAGGAGGAAAAAGAAAAAGAAAAAGCACATGCCAGTGCTTCAGAAGAAGAAGAAGAAGAAGAAGGAGTGCAAGCTTCTGCTTCTCAATCAGATTACCCGAATCTGATTGAGAGATTTGATAGACTAGAGACTCACATTGATCAAAGATTTGATCAATTTGATGCTCAACTTACGCAGCAGCAACATGACATTGGTAATATTAAAGATGAAGTTTATGAAATAAATACCAATGTAATGTTGATGGCCTCCTACTTCAACCTCTTTGGCGGCATTCCTCCTCCTCCTCCAGAACAGTAGAAATTGTTTTTATGTCTGTTTTTGTTGTTGTTTTTGTTTTTGTTTGTTTTATTTTTATCTTATCTGTTTTATTGTAATGTGTTTGTTTTTATCTTTTTAAGTTCAATATATTTTTTTTGTAATCTGTTTCTTTAATATTAATGAAAGTTTGTTTCTATTAGATTTGTTTTGAAATGTGGTTAATGTGTGTGAATTTCATTAGTATTATTTAATCTACATAGTGCTTAAATTCGAATGTAATTTGAGATTATCTATATTAGAGAATCTAGACTTTCTAAATATATAATTTGTTTATAACTTGTTGTAATTAGAACTTTTAAATTCATGTCTATTCATTTAGACTACATAAAAGTTAATATTATTATTGCAATTTTGATGTTTTCTTATTTTGTATTTCTATGCTCAAATGATATTTATGCACCTAGAAATATTTGAAATTTTAGATTATAGATTTTGGAAAGAATTGGTCAAATTACTCTTGAACATTGTACAAATGTACAAAAATCAAAAGGAATTCGCAAAAATTTGCAAAGTGAAAAAGAGGCACAAAATAAGCCCAACCAAAGAAAAATGCACAAAAATGTGCTCCAAAACTTTGAAAAGATGCGCAAAGCGCCACATGAGGTAATTCTCTTCTTTCCAAATTCATTCAATCTCTTAATTCAAATTGATCTTATGTTCATTTATATTCTATTGAACTTTGAAATATAGAATTTTTTATACATCTCTCTTGTAATGATTTTCAATAGTCAAATGTCTAAATTGAATCATGTCTTTGATAAATTCTTCTTACTTACAATGTTATATCACTTCTTAAATTTTATGAATTTCTATGATTGATCTAATATCCTTAGTTTAAAATTGCATACCCTATGTCAAATCACAATTTAGATTAAATTTTAAAAATTAATTTCATATAATTATTTACATTTCTTGTCTTTTTCTTCTTCACTTTTTGTTGCTGTCAAAAAGGGGGAGAAATTATTATGTTTGTGTTTTGTGTTTTTGTGGTTTGTGTTTTCTATTTTTGATTGTTCTGTTTGCAAGTTTTTTTATTTATATTAAAAATTTTGAAAAACAAAAATATTGTTCTTTAATGCCTCCTTATTTTAATGTACTCATAAATTCAGGGGGAGTTTAGGAGATAAGAGATTTGTTTTAACTTGAAATCATACTAATAATAATTGTTTTGCCATCATCAAAAAGGGGGAGATTGTTTGAATAGTTGCTATTTGAATGATTTATATTTATGCAACTTATGTAGTTTTGATGATTCCAAATATTATTGTTCAGATGTATAGTTATCTCCTAACAATTTTAGAAGATTTGCATTTGCTCTTGTGTGTACTAACATTTCAGAAAAATCAGACTCCAGACTACAAAAACTTCAAATCAAATTCAACATGAGATATTTTGTTTATTTGAAGTTTGTCTTTTCTTTGAATTAATTTTGAAAGGGAGTGATTGTAATTGAGTGAATAAAATCTCACACACACAAATAAGGAGATCTTGAAATTCTATATTGATCGTACAGGATGATATTTATCGTACTGGACGATCTGTCAGTTATCTCCTATAGAGCACTTGGAACGAATAGGAACTTGCTTGGAAAATTTTTTCTAAGTCCTATTCGTCCAGGACGAATTTTATTATCGTCCTGGACGATGGGTTCTCTGTAAAATTTTCGTCCAGACGAATTTTATCATCGTACGAGACGACCAGTCCTCTGGAAAATTTTCGTCCCGACGAAAATAAATATCGTACCGGACGATCAGCTCTCTGGAAAATTTTCGTCCAGAAGAAAACGAATTATCGTCCGCGGCGATTGGTCCTCTGGAAAATTTTCGTCCAGACGAAATAAATAATCGTTCAGGACGATCGACTCTCTGGAAAATTTTCGTCCAGACGAACATATTTTCGTCCAAACGATTAACCGACTTAGAACAGTTTTCAGCAGTTTCTAGAACCGACCTTGTAATAACCGTTCGTACTGGACAAACCTAGTTCGTACAGGACGATCAGCTGTACGAAGTCATTTCGTACACATATACAAATTGGGTCGTTTCAGATCATTTAAGTAAAATCGTCCAGGACGATCCAGGATCGTACAGGACGATCCACTGCGTACAGAATTGGAAACTTGCAGTTTTTGGGCGGTTTTTCATGTCTTTTGTATAAATAGTCCAAATTAGACTGCCACCCAATCTTTTTGTCATTTGATCTTCATGCCTCTTGAGAGAATAGCCAAGGAGAGAGTGGAAGAGAGCATTCAAAGGAGGATTCCTACCACTGGAGCGAGAAGGCTTCACTTGGATTGCTAAGGTAAGAGTCTATACTTGTGAAATTGGATTTCTTCACTCTTTTCTTTCTTTCTTCTAGATTATTGTGAGAAGATCAGTCAAGGAGATCCGGTTCTCTGCCGACACTTAGAGAGTGTGAACAGCCGAAGGGTTCTCTGCCCACACTAGGAGAGTGTAAAAGGACGAAGGTTCTCTGCCTATACTTGGAGAGTGTGAACAGCCGTAGGGTTCTCTGCCCACACTAGGAGAGTGTAAAAGGACGACGGTTCTCTGCCAGCACTGTGGAGTGTGTAAAAGGACGACGGTTCTCTGTCGCACCGGGTAGTGGTGAAAAGAGTGTTTTGTACATGCTTCTCCGCCTTGCTGTGGGTGCTAAAGGAGAGTCACTTTGTGGTATTAGTGCAATACTCAGAGGGTGCCTCTGAGGAGTGGATGTAGGTCTGGTTATAGATCGAACCACTATAAATCTGGTGTCATTTACTTTATTGCTTTTACGTTTCCGCACTTTAAATTTCAGTTTTAACAACTCTGTGGTTGAAAAACATTTTTCTACAAACTTTAAAAGAAAATTTTATTTCGGTTCAACTTTATCATTAAGAGGGTTTAAAATTTTTAAAACTACCAATTCACCCCCCTCTTGGTAGCCGTGGGACATTTACTTAGGCTTAACAACCTAATTACTGGACTCAACATACATCACTATCTTGGATAAAGGTGGGAGAGAGACATTTGATTAGTCCAACCTTAGTTGATGAAGCAACTAAAAAGATATGTTTAATCATAGACAGATTGAAGAATATACAAGATATGTAGTGACAATATTTTGATGCTAAGCATCAGCTGAGGAATTTCAAATGGGAGATTTTGTATATGTAAAGATTAGACCAATGAAAGGCATTAGAAAATTTGGTGAGAAAGAAAGTTGAGTCCAAGGTATAATAGCCCCTTTGAGGTTATCGAAAGGATTGAGAAATTTGCCTACAGGTTACCATTTTCATGTCATATGTCTGAAATGCATAATGTATTTCATGAGTCGCTTATAAGAAAATGGATATCTTATTCTGAAAATAAGATATATACTGAAGACATCAATGTATGCTGAACTACAGAGAAGAACTATAGAGGGTTCTGACCTATGATATCAAACAGTTGAGAAGTAAACAGATTCAAATGGTTAAAGCTCAGTGGAAGAAAAGAATTAAAAGAGAAGTTACTTAGAAAAAAGAGTATGAGATGAGACAGTTATCCTGATTTATTTATATAACATGAAGTCTAATTTTTAAAATATTGAGAATGACATTTTTGGGGGAGGGGAGAGTTGTGATGCCTCCAGGTTTAGCATCTGTATTAATCTATTCTGATGTCACTGAGGTAAATATTTAAACTTGTGAGTTTTGAACCCATTTGTATATATTTAGAAGTATTTTTCTATGCAATGTAAGTCAATATCATCTATGAAATGCAACAAACTACGAATTAAATAAAATATAAAAACTATTAATTTACTTACAAAATTTATAACTATTGATTCATTCAATGAAATTCAATAATATTATGATCAAAATGCTCATAAAATTCATATACATCATATATAAAAAAGTTACATGTTGAAAGTGGGGTAAATCATGAGAATATTATATCTCTATCAAATTGGAAAATATTAAGTTCATCAAACTCAAAATTATTTAAAACCATAGTGAGATTCGGGATACTTTCTAGGAATAAAAAAAATCTCGGAACATAGCTGACAGACAAAAATGCCCCAAATTCCCTTTTCTCTCCTCCCTCTCTCTTCCTTCTCCTCCCCTCTTCATTTCCTTCCTCGATAATAAAAAGAAATAAGAATATATATATATATATATATATATATATATATATATATATATATATATATATATATATATATATATATATATATAAGAGAGAGAGAGAGAGAGAGAGAGAGAGAGAGAGAGAGAGAGAGAGAGAGAGACGCTCCAACCCAACACCGTAGCGCCGCATGTTCATTCCATAGGTTTTTGTAGAAAAAAGTGCATCTGTGTCGGTGCATCAAATTTTTGTGCCCCAACCCAAAATGCTCCAGAGCTGCTTGTTAAAAATCATAGCGCCGCATCACAATAGTTTAGAAATTTTAAACTTCTTAAATAAATTCATTTAAGAGCTCTAGATTGTTACAATTCATATCCATCAAAGGGAATTTTCTTGAAGATGGCTTCAAAGCTAATCTCATAAAGGGCATCAATAAGATGTTGTTGATTCAAATCCTTCAATAGTATTAGAAGATTATGGTTGGCTGAGTAGTAAGGGAATGATAAGTTATATTAAATATGTTTAAGGGATCCTGATGAGGCTACATTGGAGGAGAAATAACAGCATGAAACAAAATTTAATGGTTTATCAAATAAAATCATATATATATATATATATATATATATATATATATATATATATATATATATATATATATATAATTTTTATAGAGTGGGGGGAAATGAAGGAGGATATAAGAGCACAAATATTTTCAAAATAACTTAATGAATGCTTATATAATATTTTTGGGTAAGGGAGAAGTGTAGCATTTCATTTTTCACCCATCATTAGAGATGCCCAATGCCAAAATAAGGTATATGCAAAGAAACCTTTACAACAGAACACACAATAGTGAAACTAAACATAAATTTTCAAAATATCAATCATTTTACTGTATTGAATTTAGTGTCAATATAGATTCAATATGAAGGAATGTATCAAATTACAATATAAAAATAATTTAAATGAGCAACATTTCATCACACATCATCACATCACATCACATCTATCCTTTTAAACCATTATACCTCTCAAGAATTGCACATTTACATCATTACATCATAACAGCACCCCCCCAAGACCTAATGCCTCCTAAGCACTTGAAATGTACAGTGTCATGCCCTTATGCCTCCCAATGTTACAAATATATAATATCAGGGCTTTATAACTCTCCTTGTGTATAACACCATTTATTTATTCACTTTTTCATGTCTTTATCTCTCACCAATAATGATTACACATTTTTAGTCACATGAATAAATAAATATTCATACTTTTAATATGTATGAATAGCATGAACAATATAAATAGTATGAATAATATGTTCAATATTTAATATAACATAACAACTACAACAAGAACAACATCAAGCTTTTATCCCACTATGTGAGATCAGCTAGATGAATCTTTTTTCTCCATTGTGTCATGTTAATAGATAAATTCTCATTTAAATCTAATAAGAAATGGTCATTTCTAATATTTTCTGACCAAGAAATTTTAGGTCTACCTCTACCTTTCTTAACATAAGTCAAATCTAATATATCAACTTTCCTGCGGGTCATCGCAAGGCGGCCATTTTATGTGACAAAAAAAATCTAAGGTGGCTCTTTCTAATCTTATCTTCCACTGGAGCTACTCTAACATTTTCACATATATGTTCATTATGTAACCTGTCTCTAAGAGTAAATCCATCCATCCACTTGAGTCCTCATCTCTATAATACTTAACTTAATATTATGCTTCTCTTTTAATGGCCAACATTATGCACCATAAAACAATGTAGATCTCACCACTATCTTATAAAATTTTCCCTTAAGTTTTTGGGGGACTTTTTAATCATACAATAATACTGATGCATTCCTCCACTTCAACCATCTTACTTGAATTATATTAATAGTATCATCATCTATTTCACCATTACTCTGAACAATAGATCAAAGATATCCAAAAGGTTTTTTCGTATTAATGACTTGATCGCTCAAAGTCCCAAACCCACATTAGAACTATTACAACTAAAATTACACTCTATGTATTCGATTTTAGATCTACTCAAATGAAAACCTTTAGACTTTAAGGTTGACCTTCATAATTCAAGTATACCTTCAACTCCCTCTTTTGTCTTATCAACGATAAAAATATCCTTAGCAAAAAGCATGCACCAGGGAGCATCATCTTTCAAATATCTAGAAAGAACATCCATGACTAAAGAAAAACGATATGGGCTTAGGGCTGATCCTTGATGTAATCCAACTAAATTGGAAAACTCTTAGTCAAATCGCCTTGTGTTTGAACACAAGTAACAGCTCCAACATACATATCCCTAATGACTTGAATAATAGAATTATTAATCATTTTCATTTTTAGAACACTCCAGAAACTTCTCTTGTAGCTTTATCATATGCTTTCTCAATATCAATAATATCTAACACAACCCAAAAACTTACATTTTCACTTCTATTAGTGTAAATACACTCATTAAAACACCTTAAATTTCATGTAGCTAAAAATATTCTGTGAAAATGTAAGTTTTTCTTATTAACATGATTATAACACTCAACTCAATAACATCTCAAAAAGTTTCATGATGAAAAGTATTCCAATCTTCATAAATTTGAGTTTGTATGAAATTTAATTAGATAAATTACCAAAACATTCACATGAATGATCTTAATTTAAAACTAGAGTAGGTTAATGATAACATACCTTGATACAGACAACTTTTCCAACTAGCTTGTCTAACAAAATTAACTATATGACCTCTAAATCCAACTTTCTTTCTCTTGGATTTTGTCCCTCTCTCTCTCTCTCTCTCTCTCTCTCTCTCTCTCTCTCTCTCTCTCTCTCTCTCTCTCTCTCTCTCTCTCTCTCTCTCTCTCTCTCTCTCTCTCTCTCTAATCAACAACCCTCTCTAAGAGAAACAAAAATTCAGCAAGTGATATTTAATATTATAAATTCAGCAACCCTCTCTGAAAAAAATGAATCCTTAATGATAATATAATATTTAAAAAATGTGGATTACAAATGTTTGCTCTTCCCTTAGAGATTACATGATTATAATACTTAGAGCATTGCTCATTCTCCCATTGAAGCTGGGGCTATTGGAGAAGTATTGATGACTACAGGGTTGCTTGAAGACAATATTTGGATGATGTTAGTCAAGCCTCTAGTGGTAATGTGTCATTGAACAAATTATAAGAGTTTGATTATGATAATAAAATGATAGTGGTCAGATGTTGATGAACAAATACAATAATGATTGAGTGAAAGTGATTTGTATACAAAATCAGATGATGATGGTTAGTGGTGTCAATTATCAGTGTCAAATGTCAATAAGAGCTTTAGACTTTGGATGATCATGAATTCACTCTTAAAATTTTCTTATGTCAAGATTCATATCTTATTGATGGTTTTCAAGGGATGTATAAATATCAATATATGGTTTCATTTTATTCAATTTTCTTTGCATATAAGAAAATTTTGTATCATAAAATAAAATCATTTGAACTAAACGTAGAGTCTTACATTTCATTCATCTCAATTTTTAAGGATTATTTTACATTGGAAAAGATAAATTAATCATAACTTATCTGCATTTATTATCTTACATCAATGAATCATGTTATGCATATACAAAAGTGGAAATGAAAAAAATCTTAAATTTTGACATTATTCAAATTTAGAAATGAGAGTACTCACTTTAATATGTGTAAGCACTACTAATCAAATATGATTTATTGAACATCAATACATATAAATCAATCACAACATCCAAGTTTAAGGCATGAAAAATAAAATTAGTTGAATTCCCTAATACTAAGAAACATTTTAACATTCTTCATAAATTAATATCTTAAATTACTGTTAACTTTATGTTAATGTAGGTGAATCATTTACGTACAACTTATTGAACACTTTTCTTTTTAAGTAATAATTAAATTACTCTCTTAGTAAATTAATTAATATCTTGATAATTTTTAGTATGTTGCTTAATTTATAATTTAATGATAAGCAAATAATGCTCATCTAAGAAAATATTGATTTCTTTTAATAAAATTATCTATATCATTGATAATTCTTCTCTTATAAAAGTCAACCTAAATCATAACTTAAAAAAAAGGCATAAATTTGTTAACCCTAATTCACAAACCTCTAAAAGGAACCATTAAACACATTTTTAGAAACCCTATAATTGCACATAAAAAAATTCATTTTAAGCATGACTTATAGAAACTTAGGGTTTTTTCTTAGATTTATGATTGCATGCAAATAAATAAAGTATTTCTTATTTATTAGGTTAATATTCTTTATAAAATTACTCTTGAAAACCCTTAATTAAATTCACCTACAACATCTTTTTATGTGCATTAGTGGCTATATATAAGGCTCAAATTTATTTTACGAAAAATTGAACAAATGCTAGGTTATAGTTTATCTTACCTATTTGCAAGGAAAAGAAGGAAGAACAAATAAACTTGACGATAAGTCATGCTTAAAATTATTTAGATAGTTTTTCCCGTCTCTACTAGGGCTCTCGTCTCTGTTAGGGCTCCCGCCTTCGCATTCCCGGCGGCCTGCCGGCTGGGGCTTTAACTCCTTGGTGGTTCAGGGAAGTTTTCTTCCCTTGCCTCTTTTTCATGCGGTGTTCCTTTTGTCCGTTTTTATTTTTCTTTGGTGCTTCTATTCTTCCTCTTTGAATGGTAGGGAAGCGATTGTGCGATCCTGGATTTTTGGAGGGATCGTTCAAATCTAGCTCTTTTCTTGAGGCTGGTGGTAGTGTTGTCGTCCCCGCTGTTAACTCTAGCTTGAACTTTAGGGATAGTCCTTCTAGTGGGAAGGATGTGAAGATGTGGAGTGATGATTCTGAGGAATTGCATTTGATTGCTGAGCCTGAGTGTAATCCTTTGGTTGTTTGTGATGTGGTCCTTAATGGTTATTCTCCTCCTATGCATTCAGATGAATTTCTTGTTGAGGTCCCAGTTAATTTAATCTCGTTTGATGCTTTGGTTGGCCATATGGGTGGCAGATCGGGGGATAGTGTTAGAATTCAAACTGATTGGCTTGTACTTTCCTCTTGATCTTCTTGTGAAGCTGAAGAAGAGGTTATTTTACCTTATAAAGGGTGAAAGTTCGTTAGGGATGTTTATCCCTTATGAATTGGCCCAAGGCTAATAATGAGATAGAGAGGTGAATCAGTATTTAAAACAAACATAATCTTAAATCCAAAAACAAAATTCACCACAATAAAAACCAAAGTGCGGAAATTAAATGCGGAAGCAATAATAAGAAAAGAACACACCAGATTTATAGTGGTTAGGTCAAACCTTGACCTACGTCCACTCCTTGGAGGCACCCTCAAAGTATTGCACTAAACTAAGTGTCTCTCCTTTATCCCCCATAGCTAGGCGGAGAAGCCCTTACAAAATCACTTCCACCTTCCCCGGTGCGGCGGAGTCGCCGGGTCCTTTGACACCAAAGTGAACTTCTTCTTTGGTGAACTTCCCTCTAAACAAGCCTTGAATCCGACGGTATTAAGATGCAAGCCTGCCGGAGCAACCGTGTAGAATCTCCTCCACACTCCCTTGAGTCCCCCCTCATAAGATCTTCTCCCTCTCAGACCTCACCCGTTCCTCACTCCCTTTCAAGCTATCTCTTCAAGTCTCCCCCACAAGAACGAAGCTACAATGGCTGCCAAAGATGCTTACAAAGTGTCATGCCAAGCTTAAATAGAAAAGCTCAAAATAAGCTCATTAATGCAAGTTGCCGACATTATCGTCCAGGATGATAAGTATATCGTCCTGGCCGATTAGTACAAATTCAGCTCATCAGCCCGAGACGATTTGGGATGATCAGAAGAAAATTGGTTATATCGTACTGGCCGATATCACGATCATCCAGGCTGATTAGTTTAAAACCGATTTCAATCATCCTGATCATCACCCTGAATTCAAGCTGTCCGATGTTGATCGTCCAGGACATCGTCCCAGCAGATCTGGCGATCGTCCCGGACGATATGATCGTATCAATCAACCATTAATGCTTTCCAAAAGATACCAGATCAATTTAGGCATAATTGAGTTAGATCGTCCAGGCCGATCCTCTAATGACGGCTGCCTTAATGAGGATGCCCTTTGGACAGATCGTCCAGGACGATAGAAATATCGTCCCGGTCGATATAAATATCGTCCCGGTCGATATTACCAAAAATAGAAATCTTATAGGGAACAACAGGAAATCTTCCAAGATACAAATCAACAGATCCCACACCAAATACAACAGACTCAAGAAAGGAAAAAAGATTACAAACTGACTCAGACCTAGTCTACCCAATCTTGAGTTGATTCCAAATTGTAGTCCGATCGTGTGAACCTGAAACGTTAGTACACAAGGCAATCGTAGAGAAATAAGAATGTTTGCTATCATCAAAATCATAAGCCATAGATCCGCAACAATCTCCCCCTTTTTGATGATGGCAAACATTTTAATTTGAATTTATAAAAAGGAACATTTTTGCCTAATCTCTGCCTCACTAGAATAACACTTTAAAAATAGGGGAGATAAAAATATTTTTGTTGTTTTAAATATTTGAAAAGAAAAGAAAAATGATATAAATTCAACAGTACGTTCTCCCATTTAACATTATCAAAATGTGAGAGGGCACAAATAAAAAACAAAACAAAAAAATACAAAAACATTCCCTGATATAGTGAAAAAAATATTCTTAAAATGAGAAAGTTACCTCTTGGTTTTAATCAAAAACTTAGTATAATTGAATTGACAATGTATAGCCTATAAAAGGTTAGAAATTCATAATTTGATAATCCAAACTTAAGTTCTTTAAAAGGGCTAAAAAACTTTTTAATTCAAAATCTAAATCAAGGAATAAATTAGAGAAATAAACAATCATTTTTCAAAAACTCCTTCCATAAAATATATCTAAAAGAAGATCAATGCATGAATTGTTGAATCATGAATCAAGATTTTTAAACTCAAGTATCAAAAGTATCAAGGGTTTTCTTAAGCTTTAAGAAGTACAAGAATGATAAGCAATAAAATTTTGTGGGCTCATTTTATGCCTCTTGACAATTGGTTGGTGCACTGCGCATCTTTTGATACACTTTGTTTATTCTATTTTTTTTCAATTTGGCGTCTTTGTGCATCTTTTATTTTTGGCATCATTGGCTAATTTTTTGAATATGCTCCCTTTCTTAAATCTTAAAAACAAAGGAAAACCCATCTTAGTGACAAAGCGAATTTCTTGATTAAGAAAATTATGAGTTAGATTCAACAACTTGCAAAAGATTCATATGCGATAAATAAAACGTAGGGAGATAAAAAATTTGTTTCAAAAACTAATTTAAAAGATGAAAAAAATTTTAAATCAAAAGTAGAATAACCTCTTTTAGGAAACAGAGATTGAGAGTCAAAAAGATGAGTTTCCTTCCTTTGACTGTTTTAGAAAAGTCAAACACAACTTACCAAAGATTTTAAGAAAAAATAGGAAGTAGATTTTTCATTTTTAGAAAAGTGAATGTGTGTGTTTATCAGAGAAAAACTTTCACAAAAATAAAAATTTAAAAGAATAAAAAAAATAAAAAACATAAAAATAAAAACACAACACAAAAATACGAAAGGCTTTTAACCATTATCTCTCTCCTGGTCCGATGCTTCAGAAACCAGATCTGCCCATGAGATTTTTTATCTTTCATTATTTCACCAGTTTAAATTTTGCTTTGCCTTGCCCTTTTCTTTCATAGGAAGAATTCTTAAATTAGGGCACTGATTTTTCATATGTCCAGGCTTCCTGCATCGAAAGCAAATAAAGTTAGAAGAAATATGTACATCCTTACCACTTTTACATTTTTTCCACTTTTGCTTTTGCTTTGGCGAGCTTTGTGATTTGCTTGACAAGTCATTGCATTCGTCACCAACTAAACAATCTTTTTCCGTATCTTCAGTTTTTAGAACAACCATTTCACCTGCATCCAAAAGTCTTTGACCCAAACCTTGCTCATAGGCAATGAGTCAGCCAATCAAATTATCAATAGAATAATCATTCAAATCATTTGATTCACAAATAGCAACAACTTTGGCATCAAATTTTTCAAGTAAACAACGAAGAATTTTATTGACTTTTTCAAAATTTGAAATTTTTTTTCCGAAGGCATGCAATGAGTTTACAATTTGAATGAATCTGGTATACATGTCTAAGATCGTTTCATAAATTTTCATGGAAAATAATTCAAAATTATGCATTAATAAATTCAATTTGGATTGCTTGATTTCATTCGTGCCTTCGTTTATGGTATGTAGTTTATCGCAAACTTCTTTACCAGTAGTGCAAGTGAATATTAACATGAAATCATCAGAATTTAAAGCAAAGAAAAAGCAATTTAAAGATTTTGCATTCAGTTGAGCATTCAGTTGTTCTTCCTTATTCCATTGATTAAAAGGAATATCAGTTTTAACTCCATTAACAATACATGACGGTGATGAATAACCAATTAAAATCATATGCCACATGTGAAAAACAATCGATTGCAAAAAAATAGACATGCGAGTTTTTCAAAAATCAAATGACATATTTTCAAATAAAGGAGGTCTAGATTTATTCTAGATCTTATGACTCTTTTAGATTTCAAACTTTACGATTTATCCTAAACTCTAGGATTCTTCCAAGTCAATTTAAATTATAGGATTCTCCTAGATCCAGACCTTAAGATCTATTTAGGTCTTAGGATTTTTCAGGAGCCTAGATCATAGAACCTATCTAGAACCTATGACTCCTCTAAGTCCTAAACCCTAGAATACCTTTAGATTCTAGGATCAATCTAGACTTCAAACCAATCCTGGCCTTAAGCTAACCCAGATCTCAATTCAAATCAAACCTCAATCAAAATCTAGACTCCAGTCCAGTTCAAGATCTTAATCTCCAGTTCAAACCTTAATCTTGTTTCTAATCAAACTTCAACCTTATCCAATCAATTATGACCCTCCAAATAATCATAAATGATTTAGATAACTCAAACTTAATTAATCAAACTCAAAATCCAGATTAAATCCAAAATTCAAACCCAAATCCTAAGTCCAAAGGCCCTGTTCTAAAGACATTTTTTCAGAAATTTTTCAAACACTTCAAAACCCAGTCAATTGACATCTGATTTAGAGTCTGTCAGTTGCATAATGATGGAATATGTCTCTAAAGGTAACCCTCCAAATTTGAACCCATTCTGAGGTCTCTAAACCCAGAATCTAAATCAAAATTCAAAGGTTGTAAAACCTTTAAATATTTACAGCCTATGCCACTAGACTTGCCACTTGGTGAATTTTGACCCTAGAGCCTTCACCAGAGCCTCTAGTTACTTCCAGACCCTTAATTATAACTCATTGAACATT